>APFE031210438.1:265018-277372 GCA_000404065.3 Pinus taeda | reverse complement strand
ATATGTACATATGGAAATTTACATGCATCGTAGCTGGACTTAACAGTATTTCCTAGCCACCAGTGGTGCCATGGATGGAGCAAACTGACCCAAAAGCACCCACGCAGGGGTGGCAATCATCATGATTTCCTAATGCCTCTGAAAGGCCAACTGAGGCACAGAACTGAACCAAAATGACAAAACAGACTCCTCCTTCCCGATTACTTATAGGCGAGTCCAACCACGCAGGGGCCGTCTTCATTAACCAAATTGGGACCGCTACTGACCGACACACTGACATTAACCATGACTAAAAAAGACTGGACATATATCAAAAACAACGTGCAAACAGATCGAAGTCTGACCCGAACCATATAAGCTGCGTTAAACAGAGAACTGGACCTGAGCTGAGTGAGGTTGGCCACAGCTGGAGCGCGCACTGGAGGGTTACTCGTCCTCAGGAGGCTTCTCCTCCACAATTGTGCACCACCCTTGCCCCTCAGGGATACCCTCCCACATGGCAGCCCACTTGGCTTGTGCTGAGTCTGGAGCTTTCGCTGACTTGGAGGTAGAGGGGTCGGCCATGACCGCCTTCCCTGAGGTCCCTTCCCTGCTTGGTGGAGGTGGCAAGGGGTCAGAATGACTAGAGCCTGCCGGGGGTGGATCTTCCCTTCCTGGAGGAGTTTCCTCTTCAGCCTCTGCCGGGGTTTGCGTGAAGAGCACAGAGACGTGCGCACTGATTCCTTGATTGCCCCCCAACTTCCCCAGGGTAAAGACCACTGAACCGAACGCCGGGAGGGCTGGCCCCTCAACGTTTGCCCCACTGACTTCCAAGATTTGCCCAATATGGAGTGGCGCGACCCCTGCCCGTCGATAACAGTAGCAGCAGCAACAATGGTGGTGCTCCCTTTCTGCTCCATCACGTCCACGACCTCAGCTCGAGCCCTAACCAGAACCCCTCCTGCAAGGCTGCCGATTACAAAGCCTTGCCATGGGCGATTCGGTTCCTCGTGAATTTGCTTGGAGCAGGTTGCGTAGCCTTCCCGAAGCCAGAAATTGTCGCCCCCACTTCCCAAACACCTCCGCCACCTTCGAATTATCCTGATATTCCACTGTTGCCTCCCCCAGAGCTTCCCAATTCTCCTCCTGCGCCTCTGAACCGGCCACCCTGGTCTCCAGTTTCTCTGTGTACCCCGTTGAATTGGCCTCCAACGCCTTGGAAAATGCCCTTCCGCCTTCAGAGTTCGCCTCCCGAACCTCTGAGATTGCTTCTCTCCTTTCTGGGGCTCTTTCGAAGTTCTGAGAGCCAACCCAGAGGGCAGCCTGTGATGGCGTGCACCTCGCCCAGCAGCAGGCTTTCCTCCACAGCAGAGTTCTCGGCACCAAGACACCAGCATGACAATGAGTTCCGGGAGACAATGGCTTGTTGCAGTCCCTGGCCAAATATTTAACGCCTCTCCATTGTTCTGAGCGCCACCCGACATCCTTCATCCTTTCATCCAAATCTGCATTGAATGCCCTGAGCGACCACCCTGCCATAATAATCCTTTGACGGCTGAGGTACTTAGGGAGTTAATCCACATGGGGCGTCACATGATTACCATGTGGCTCAGCCCACTGAGGCCTGCTGTCACCCGCAACCGGGGAATATGAATATGATATTAATATTGTAGGCCTATTATGATTTATAAATATATAAATAATTGTTTAAAATATTAATAAAATTTTGAAAATAAGTAAATTAGTTTTTATAATAATTGTTTAAAATATTTAATAAATTTAAAAACTATAATAGTTTTATGATAAATTTAGAATAAATATATTTGAATCATGATTTCACTATAATGATTTATTACATGTTAGAAATATTTTTTATTAACGAAATCATTCAGGACGAGGGCGTTTACATGTGCATGGATTTGTAGAATTAGGAGATCATCAAAGTGTCTCTCCAATATTTGTACAGAAATGAATATTTATTTTATTAATTTTAATTAAATGTAGGTAGTTATGTTGGAAAATGTAAAAATTTTTAAAATTTTATTTAATTTAATTTACTATTATTATGATATTTTTAAATCTAATAATTAAAAATGAATTTAGATACATTTTATATACATTTTTTATGTTAAATTTATAATTCGACCATATTTTATTTTGTGATTTAACACAATTGAATTATTTAATATTTTTTTTTTTTTATTTAATTCTATATGGAATACTTTATACTTTAATGATTTAACAGAATTTATCTATTTTTTCTCTATATAATTTGATACAATTTAATTTGATACTAAAGGTATCGATTCTTTCGCATCATGGAACTTTTTTGATATAATGAAATTTAGATACAACGCAAAGGAGGGGAGATACTAGAAGTTGAAAGATGTTATAACTTCGTTGGAGATGTTTTTTAATTAAATGATTTGGTAATTCAAATAGAAGTAACAATAAATTTTTCAGTTTGGAAAAATGTTGCTAGTATAAAAATTAGTAAGTTTAATAGTATAAAAATTAGTAAATTTGTTTATCATTTATCGTTACTTCAAGAGTATTAATCAAATATAAAAATCTAGAATTAATAGGTTTATAAGTCTCTTTCACATTGACCTCTATATATTGGAGGGTGGTAAATCATAATAAAATAAAAGAGTAACATTGCTAATATTTATGTTATAACAACAAATGTAATGTATCAAAAACAAAAAGTAACTACTAAAAATTTGAATGACTAAAAACCAGGTAGACATAGCAAGGGTCAGGATAGTAGACCTTCTCAAGGGAAAAGAAGGGAGCTAACATCATTTGAGCAACCTGCCGCCATCAGCATGATATTAATACCATCTTGAGGAGCAGCAATTCTGAGTTTAGACATGACGTCTGTCGTTGAATTGTGGGATCTGTGAATGTGTTGAATGGAGGACTTCCAAAAAGTGCCCATGAGATAGTCAATGTTCCTTAACCAACCCTGCAGGTGTGCCTGCTGAATGGATGATTTGCCCAGTATATGGTTAATAATAGACTGTGAATCCCCATATATGTTAAGAGAAGGAATATTCAAGAATTTTGCAAACCACAACATTCCCCATAATGACATCGCCTTTGCTTTCATGTTGGTCCCCTAAAATCCTCCCCGATGAATCTTTGTATTGATGGTCCTGATCAACATTGATCCAACAACTGCATCCACAATTGCCATTCTGTTCGGCACCATCGAAAAACCCAACGACAGTTTTATAGCATGGGATCCAGTGTGGCCTAGGTTGTAGGGACAGTCGTGGTGTCATTCAGGGTATGATGTCATTTATAATTCGGTCAACATTGAGAGGGATCCCCTAAAAGATAATAAAGTTCTTGGATCACTAGATTTTCCAGAATGTCACCAGAGGGATGTTCCTCCATGGTTTTTATTTCCTACTCCACCATAATAGGCACATATCAATCGAAACATGATTTGCATATGGGATAAAGAGCTTACCATATATCTCACTCCAGACCTATGCAACCACTGAGCATCCCAGAAAAACATGTAAATTTCTTTATTCCTCATGTCTGGAGAAATTACATATGCCCGGGCCTTGCATGTTCTGCTTCCTCAGGTTGTTCCATGTAATATTTTTATTCCTCCATGTCAACGAGAGAAATAAGACAATCTTGATAAGGATCTTAGTCTTCCGGAATTTAGTGAACCAAGATACCTCATATGTTCATATGATATCCAGGTAACAAGTAAATTGCTCATATGATATCGATGTAAATGGATAATCGAAAATTGGTCAATTATATTCATTAATTTATATATATATATATATATATAAGAGCGTATTTTTACAGTTCAATATGAAAGCAATGTGTATTTTGTTAGTGCTCAATGTAGAGTTGACACTCTCTTTCAAAATAAAATTTTAAATATATTATAAATAAATAAATAAATATGGTTTACTGTAGAAAAATAGAAATAATAATAATATATATATCTATATATATATATATATATATAGTTTTAATTAAAAAACATCATAAACATCAATAATCTCACTCTCATTATTCTTGGTTATAGTTTAGAATGAAAGAGATGTGGTAATTAACATTACAACTCAGTGTGAAAGACATATGGTAAAAATGTTTCACTTCCACTGTCACTGGCTCAAATAAAATATTTCTAGAGTAAGTCTTTATAGAGATAAAGTAATTAAAAATATATATATCTTATATTTTCCTTCTACATATTTTAATATACAACTTAAATAAATTGTCCTTATTACATAATATATTTCAATATGATGTTTTTCTTTCTATATATATATAGGCTATAAGAAATATATTTCAATGTCATTTATATGTTATTAAACAAAAAAAATTATCGTTAAAACATTATAAACATTCCAAGTAGCTATATTATTTTACATTTTGGTTAATTTAGTTTAAAATCTAGTAAATATTGGTTAAAATTGCAAATTTAAATTGTGCATTTTATAGATAATCAAAGTGTCCAAAAAAGGCTTTCAAAATAGTGTATCTATTTACTAATTCAAAAATGTAATTTAAATAATGAAAATTTACACATGGTGTGTATATCCATCTTAATTATTAAAAAGATTAAATCTCTTCAAGTGTAAAGAATAATTTACCTATCAAAAACTTTAATTCCTCTTACCTTATAATAATTAATAATAAAATAAATCTATACTAATTTTTTAAATGTCTATATTTCTAACCATTAAAATTTCACATACACCCATAACTCAAATAAATATTTTAGAATTTTCAACACCCAACTTTTCCCCTTTCTTTGGTGTCTCCACCCTAAACTTGTCTCCACCGTAAAATTCGTACCGAGCCAAATATGATAAAAAAAATATTTCAACTTGTCTCCACCCTAAAATTCCTACCGAACCAAATATGATAAAAAAATTATTTCATCATTCTATAGGAGTATGAATGAATATATGAATATATTTTTAATAGAGTGAAGGAAATAAGATGATTTAAGTTTCCTGAGTTTGAATCCAAAGTAGTAGTGCAAACAAAAGAGGGAGGAGCAATAACTTTCGTTGGATTATCAAAGTTGAAATTGGAAAGGGTTCGAAATTAATCTACCCTCTATTTGATTTATAATTATAAAAAAAAACAATACTAAACCTTCGAAAACTCGAAATTCCAAAGTAGGATTTAAAGAAAAGCTACGAATAAAATCGGATTCTCATAGTTAAATTATGAAAAGGTTTAAATTGGATTTGCCATCTAATAATCTATAATTATAAAGAATTTTAAATGCTAATTTAAAGTAAATTTTTGAATAAAAGTGGATTCTCATAGTAATTATGAAAAGGTTTATAATTGATTGCATTATTTATTTTTTATTATAAAGATTTTAAATATTATAAGATTTTTAATGCTAATTAAGTTAATTTTTTTGAATAAAAGTGGATTCTTATAGTTAAGTATTTTAACTTTAATTAAAATAAGTGTAATATTTTTGATAATATGAAAATGCATGGACTTAGAATTTTTTAGAAAATTTATACACAAGTAATTAGCCAAATTACTATTCCAAATTCTTTATTAACTATTAGATAGAATATTCATCATTACGTAAAGTAACTTTAGTAATAAAATAGTAAATTACATAACTATTAACAACCATTGTTGTAGCATATTAAGATACTTTGCAGTAATTCCATGATTCTTTTAACTTAGTTAATCATATTTGTAATATTATAAACATCACATCATGCAAGGAATCATCATCATCAAATCGACACAATAAACCATTACATCATTGAACACCAATACACCTTGGAAACCTTGTAGGGCAAAAACCAACAAACATTTAATTTTATTTTTAAATGCTCAAGAGGGTGTTCACCCATCACTCAATGACTTATAAGGGAGTCCATCCCTTAACCATTGTCATAAAATATTACATGGAAATATCACATAAAATACAACATATCTAACTAAAAGCTATTACAATCATCATGATATAATTTATCCACAAACATTCAATCTTTATATCTTTGTGGCTTGGTTGTCTCATCAATGGACCGTCCTGTAGCTCGCACTCATTTGCATGGACCTATTGTAGCGACTACAACCACCCTCTAAAATTTTGGCTCGCATACAAATTTCAGAGCCTACCTTGGATCCTGCGATCGATCGTTCCACGGTCACTTGTTAGTAAGTTGATGATCTCAAGCCCCCTCCTTGATCTCAAGAGTTGTTCATGTTCTCATATTTATGCAGCATGTGTCATATTTGGGCATAGGGATTGTTGTTTGTCATGTAAAGGGAATATTGTTTTTCTTGATCAAAGGAAATCTTATGCATATGAGTTATTTTCATTACATAGACATGTTTCACACTCACTTCATGCACTCTTTTCACGAAGGTTGTTGCATCAAGAAGAGTATGTTTTATAAATTTTGGATGGTCTACGTTGTCTCACTAAGTGTTCATGTGTGATCATAGTCGAGTCTTATCACAATTTACATTTGTTCCCTAATCTCACACTTAGCCAATTTCCCAAGCAACATAGCCTCATCCAAGTCCCTAGAACTATGCACTTTGCTTCTGCAACCCTAAAGTTTTCTCCCTTGTTTGTTGGAACTGCACAGTGTGAAGAGACCCCAACCTCCCTTGGCATCCAAAACTGCACAGTGGTTTCCTCCAGTGTCCTTCCCCCAGCTGGAACCCACTATCATCAGAAACTGCACAATATTGTCCCTTAGCACCTCAGTATACCTTTCAAGTTGAAACTGTGCAGATGTGTCCTCCCAGAACTGATCTCGCAGTAGTGAATTGCATCTAGAAATTGCACAATATTGCCTCTCAGCTTCCTAGGTTGCAATGTAGTCAAAAACTACATAGAGGTGTCCTCCCAAGACCCCATTGCGCAGAAGTGTCATGTTCCTCAAAATTATGTAATGTTGTCCAAGCTGTCCTATCTATCTTGCACGCAGAAAATACACAGATGGGCCTCCGAGGGCCTCATTTCGGCAGGAGTCACTTGTCGCTGAACCTACGTTGATTTATCTTTCAGTGACTACAAGAAAATGTGACAAGCTAATATCAATCCAATGGAGTTGAGGAGAAGGACCAAGAGACTAAGTGATGGAAAAATATCAGGATCGCATGCAAACTCCGTCAGATGCATGATCATCTTGAGGGTAAGTATGGTAAGTAAAGAACACCTTTTGAAGTACAACTCTTAGTTGAGTTTGCAGGACTTCTTGTCACTGTCATATCATCTTGTCTTCAGTCACATGCATGTGTGCAAACACAAAAGTAATTCCATGTTTTTCCTCTACATGTATTACCTCCTTTTCACTTGTTTTATCAATTGTTGTCTTTGGCATGTTGATTGTTATGTCATGCTTGTGATCTTATTCTAGTGATGTTGATGGTTTGTATTTGTGTGCATGAGTTGTTCCAACTATGTAAACACCCATCGTACTCACACACAAAGTTGTAGACACTGTCGCATAAGTGTTGTCACGATCATTCAATGACCCATCTTAGGTGTTGCACTTGTCGCTCTCACCTTTAGATGGACGCAATGAGCACATGTTGTCTTGTTGGTTTGACATGTCTTGTCATCGAGTCATGCTAAGTGTGTGTTCATAAGGTCATATATACACGAGTTCGCTCGCTCAAACACTCAACCATTTTTTCCCGAAAATATGTTGACTGGACAACCTTCTATCAACGGACCTCCACTGAGCTACACTGCGCAGTCTCAACCCTTAGTGACCCTGCAAGACCATCCATCAAGCCTCCCTCTGGTCAACCAGAAGATCTAACTTGAGTTGTGACCTAGGACTACACTCATCCCCAAAACTGCGTAGTAGTTATCCAACCTGCCTACCTACACTACCTGTAGAAATTGTGCAGACATGAGGGATAGTCCTCTGCTTCCTATCACTGCACTATCCTAGTAAATTGTGTAGTTTTTCCAAGTGGTCCCTTGCTGATCTGCTCTGCTATCTTGATGAAAGCTACACAGTTTTCACTGACAGTCCTCTTGCTGCTCGACACTCCACTTAGCCCGAAAACTGCGCAGTCATGTCCTGCATTGACTGTCTCCCAAAACATTGCAATTTTGACAAGCAACCCCCACAGCCTGATCCTGGCCTCCTTTGAAAAAATACGCAATTTTCACTATGAGTGCTTCCTGCTACCCGCATTGTCTCCTCAGAAAAACTGTGCAATTTTCCCTCCCAGTTTATACTTCTCCCACAAAGGTCACTACTATCTTGGACTGCTCAAATCAACCTCCCAGTGACCTCTGTGTAGTTTTTCTTGACAGTGCCTAGGAGTCCCATATCCTAGCCTGAGCTGTGCTTTGGGCAGTTTTAGTACCTTGTCCTCCCTCCTGGTCACCCGGACCAATCACGGAAAACAATGCATCATGGTATATTAAGATATTTATATATTTGATGTTGTCTTGTCATGAGTGACTACAGAAGTAGGTACATGAATGGAACATGGTGGGAAGACATACAAGATGAAGAAGGAGCGCATGCTAGAACCATACCAAGTAGCAAGCGAAGGAGATGCATACACATGCATGAACCATCAAGCGAATACCAAGACCACCAAAGACCCCACACACTTTTTCATGCAGAGGTGAATATATGATACACCATGAGAATACTCATCACCTAGTAGCATAGAAGCTTGACACGGACACCAAAGTCAACATGTTCATATCAGAAGTGTCATTTTGAGTTGTGTCATGAGTCATCTCGACCACATCTCTACATTGGGCCATACTTGCTGTAATCAGTGTAATGTAATGTGCAAGTCCAAGAGACCCACAAATGAAGTTGAAGAGTCATATAAGTTGAATAGTCATGAGGGATGTTGAAGAGTTACATGGGTCAGTTTCACCCTTTTCTATATATACCCCCTCATTTGTACATGTAAAGGAATTTTCACCTTGGCTCCTCCCGCATAGCCTTGAGAGTCTGTAATATTTTATTTGAAGAGCGAGCAATGGCTCCAATGCTCCACTACTGGGGCTACTGATATATGGTGTACGAATGTGTCTTGGAACTTTCACTTAATTCAGAACCCTGTCACATGCCAACACGTTTTCACACATGTATTGTATTTGTTTGTAAGACTATTCTTTGGATTCTTGTAATGCATGTTTCTTTAACTTGTACTAAGATAGTTGAACTATTTCAGTTGTTTTAGTTCATATACTGTTGGAAATGTGTTGTATCATTTTCTATCACTAGCTCGTCAGTGTGGACTACTCCGTCAGGAACCATACATATTCATTATTGTAAACTTGTTATAATGTCTGTCGCACTCATGTGGACTACTCCGCTGGGTGTTGTGCATGCTATTTGTTCAGCTTAGTGTTTGTGACTGCCGCATCTGTGTGGACTACTTCGTCAGAAATTGTACAAATCGTATTGTGTTGTGTGTGTCTCTTCCTGAGTTGGGACTACTCCCTCTTGAACTCAGACTCACTTTCACCCTCCCCCTCTACAGTGAAATAAATTAGGCATAAGTTACACTAACCACTCACTAGGCACATGTACCTCACCGTTTGAAGACTACGTATACCACTCTCATGTGCTGACAAGTAAGAGCTAAGGCATATCTTTAAGATAATGGAAACTAAGCCATCATACCAGATGGGACTCCTACACCAAAAGGTGTGAGCTCTACTTGGGACTTCATACTAGGGAGATCCCCTGAATGTTAGCAGATCTATCACCGTCAACATTTCTGGTGCTAGAAAGAGGGCCATATGACAAGCTAAGCCCATCGCATCTGGTTTGAATCTCTTATCAAAATATATCATACACAAATAATTCTCTCGGGTTGTTTCTCCCATTTCTCCCTTAATCAATTATCACTCCCCGATGAGCTTCTCGATCACTCGTCCTTGTTAATGTTTGACGGTGATGATAGAATGTCTGTGGCCAAGAACATTTCTAATTTTCTCCATTTCTGCGAATCTCATTAAATCGATAATGAAGATCTCGTGTGGGCACTTTTCTTCCTAACCCTTGAAGGTTGTGCTAATCAATGGTGTCATACCCTGCCACCTGCTTCCGTCCATTCCCTTCGCCCTTTCCTCATGAAGCTCCATCAAGCCTTCAGTAAGTATAACTACTGAGATGTTTGTGCAAGAATCAACCTATTAAGAATGAAGCCAAAAAAATGAATTGAGGATTTTTATAATTAATTCCTTCACCTTTTCTTTGAAATTATGGAAGAAGATTTGAAATGGGATTTATTGAAACAATATTTTGAGCGCTTCGTTCGTGTTTCTTCATACAGTAAACCTAAACCTCCTGATTTTTCTGTTTCTGTAAATCTTGCGGATCATGAGGCACCACAGATTATAGAGGAGGAGCCCAACACACCGTTTGTTCCTTGTCCTCCTCCCTTTTCGATCTCGAAGTGGGAGCCCCCTCATGGTAACTGCAAAGCTGAGAAATCTGTGTAACATGTTCCCAACTCATCTTCTCAGTTGTCTCTCACTCCAATGGAGGAAATTCCAGAATGTCTCAAAAAGCCTATGGTGAAGACACATTCCTCCTTTCCGCAAGAGGAAATCACCATTCATAACCAAAGTATCAATTCTAATCTGCATCTCTACCACCCTCCATCATCTACAAGCCATGACTCCTTGTACCATGGCTTGCTTGATCAACCCACTTCACAAGCTAGCTATGTGCATTCTCTTGATTCTCAAGTTGTTGGCTCAAATTGTGGTCAAGTGCAAGGTAGTTTCATTACACAGGTGTAGGATCAGAAAGGTGAAGACACAATCAATTCCTCTTCTATGCTTCAAAACAATTCAGATCAAGACAATGAGAATTTATTCTCGATCGATTCTCAATCTACTAATCTTGGTGAAACATCATGCACAATTAATTCTTTTAATTGACCTCCAGTATTGGGTTGTCATCACTCCCATGCTTCTGTAGGTTGTGATGAACACCCAAACACATCATGTGATATTTTGTTCTCTCATGTACACTCTAACTCAGATCTAAAATGCGCACCAGTCAAAGTAGACATCCATATCAAAACTTCCTGTTCACCCCACTTTCTTGTGTGTCCTACCATTCACAGCACATTAGCATACATTGGAGATACTCTACGTTCTCTTGTTTATTCATTTGATGAGTTATCTCCTCGATCGACACAAGGCACTGAGGTTGTCGATGATGAAAACAGTCTCAACGCACATGACTCTTGTTAGAAAATTATATATTACAGAGCAATGGAACAAATAGAATATTGCATAAATATAAACACAAAAAACGCATAAAACCAGAGAGACACAGATATACATGGTTCACCTAGTTTGGGCTATGTCCACCATGAAAAACCAGTCCTTCCTTTCTATTATCCAGCAAAATGAAGAGACACAACCTACAGCAAATCCGCTATAATATCCTCTGCTTTCTCTCACAGTCTCACCTCTCTGTTTCTCGCTCAGAGAATACACATCAATTACACAGACTCAATACAATGCCCTCATACAAAGAGAGGGGTTACCTTCTAGGGAAAAAAATCCAAAACTAAAAATAAGTTCTACTGTCAGATCATCCACCTAATGAACAGCCCAGATTGACTAGAAATTACTATACTTTTACAAGGCAATTTTACATCTTTTTTTAGCTTCAGGGGTGCTGCCCCCGAAACCTCCGGCGGGGGCCGCTGGCCCCCACACCCCCCAGCCAGGGGGGATCAGCCCACCCAACCCCCATGGGGGGGGACAAGTCCCCCCCATACCCTCCCGCATGGAGGGGTGTACAAACTTCCTGGGGTATACATCCGGCTGAAACAAATACTTCTAAACAATCATGCTCCATACTCAACAATCTCCCACTTGGAGAATGATTGTAGCAACTCCACCCCTGCTTCATTTGCTAGACAATGACTCCTCTTTGGACCTGGCTATTTCTCATTTGTTAGCATATCTATAGGATTCTGGCTAGTGTGTATCTTTTGCAGCTTCAACTCTCCATCTTCCAACACTGATCATATGAAATGGTACTTGAGCTCTATGTGTTTAGTCCTGGAATGAAATGTTGAGTTCTTTGCAAGATGATTGGCACTTTGGCTATCATTGTATAACGTGCCCATATCATGCTTCTTACCCAATTCATCCATAAACCTTTGTAACCAAATCATTTCTTTACTAGCCTCTATAGCAGCAACATACTTTGCTTCTATTGTTGAAAGTGCAACAACACTTTGGATTTTGAAACCCAACTGACAGTTGTTCCACCTACAGTAAATACATATCCTGTAGTGCTACTCCTGTTATCTCTGTCACCTGCCATATCTGCATCAACATATCCCTGTAGAGAAATGTTTGAACCACTAAAGCATAAT
>APFE031210438.1:218508-239578 GCA_000404065.3 Pinus taeda | reverse complement strand
AAGGGCACAATAATAACAATAGTGGGCTTCTATGGGGCACAATAGTAACAATATGGGCACTACATGGGTACATCAATATAATAAGGGGGTTGTACTAATAACAATAAGGGGTTACACTAGTAGTATAGGGGCCTAACAGATGCAGTCTGTGCCCGACATGAGTTCTCGGGCTTGGAGTGAGCATGGTCACCGATGAAGACTACTGTGAGCATGTATTTAAAGATGTTGTCCAAATGCAACTTCAAAGGAGTGATCATACGGCTTTCCGACCATTTTTTCATCCGAGTGTACAGGTTGATATTCGAATAGATCCATCCTGCATGTCAAAGGAAGTGATGAAGGAATTAATAGGCATCGTAGATTGGTATGCCTCACCGTATGGCACATTCATTTGAGTGTTCAGTGCGGAGAAGTATCTGCATGTTCTGCCAAATTTCACCTTGGACATGCTTGTCGTGCAGGAAGTAGCATACCAAATCTCAATAGGATTGACAAATATACTGCAGTGAAAGAAGAAGGAACCTTGGCCCGCTCTTCCATTGTGGATTGGGTTATATGAGATTTAGAGTATCAAGCAACTAGATGTTGAAGCAAAAAATATGAGGAACTATCATTTCGACCTCCAGATCTTCAACCCATATGACCCACATTACATTGTGAAGGATCACTACCCGAGAGTTCAATTCAACTGGATCCATGGGGCATGTCATTGGGCCGAGGAGGACTCATGGAGGTACCGCTAAAATCCCCTAGACCCAATGAATAGGTCAGATTCGCCACAGAGTGGTTAGCAAAGCAACATGAAGCAGAATCACGGAGACCAGCAGCAGTAGTACCAACAATAGAGGTAGCAGAGCCAAGCATACTTATGTTCGACAAAGGGAAGAGGAAGATTTTCGACCACATGGGGGAGGAGAAAAGCTGCAAGTTTCGAGTAGATCCACTTGTAGAACAAGAGGCTATGGATATTAAGGCAAAGAGGCAACAATGTGACAAGGAAATTGCGCAAAGGCAGAGGGATAAGAAGAGAATGGAAGAAGTAGAGAAGGAGTTACATGAGCTGAGGGAGCAACTCCAAAAAGAACAAGAGTTGCACCAATAGGATAAGGAATTGCAATAGGAGTAGATATAGCAGGGGGCACATCATGTGTAGACAGATGAAGTAGTGCTCGTACAAGTAGTCGATTCATCTCCACAATTGGCATTAGGCGAACAGGGTGAACCATCACAGGAGCAAGACTTTGCTCATGAGATAGAACATGCACTTGAACTGTTGGATGTAGACATAGAGCAGTAGGAGTTGGAACTGGACAGTGACCTCATGCCTCACCACAAAGAGATTGACTCATCGGCTTCATTTCATCCTGATGATGAGCAAGTCTCAAATGACCAAGAAGGCATTGAGATCCTTGGTGGTTAGCTGGAAGCAGAGATGCATAACATATCCTTTGATAAATATCACCACAGCGTTGTGTAGCCTCAGAGAGTACCGACTCCGGAGGACCAAACATCCCCTGTGAAATTTGAAGAACAAGTGTTTGTGACTAATGTGCACAAGCATCTAGCTGCTTTGGCTGATGCAACTAGAGTGTATGCCAAAGCCACTAGCTTAAGTGTTTGTTTCCTTATAGCTGAGAATGATCGAATGGCGAATGAACTATAGGTGGCCAAGAAAGGAGGATACTTGGTGACAATGTCTGCTCGCGATGAACTAAAGAAGGTAATACTAGAGGAAGTATTATCCCTTGATACAGTTACGCGAGCATTGTACTCCAAGTTTGGTACCATGCACCAAGCAAACGTCCATCTTCATGGGTGGTAGCATCGATGTGTTAGAAGATCACACATCTTGAAGAACATACATGCTACTATTGATACCATGAAATCATGGATGATGAAGTACAAGGGGGCCACGTTTCACTTGCCAAAGATGATGAGTACCAATACAGCTGAGCTGCAAGCACGTATCCCGAGTCAGATCTGGAACTATGAAGACCTACCGCAACTCATCACTAGTATACATGCTTCCCATGCACAAGTACTCAAAGGCATGGATGTTATAGTTCACACTCATGCGATCCCATCACCTGGGAATCTCACCCAGATGAACAAAAAGAAGTAGGTCAGAGAGGAGCTTGACTCGTACTTCGACGAGTTGATGCACACCGCCACCAACGTAGACTTGCTTATCAGTGCAAACATCATGTGCAAGTACATTGATGGTTCGGCCACATTGAGGACAATGATGCGTATGCTCACAAATGAGTTGGACAAACGAGCCTGAGCAGTGTACCCAGATGTTATGGAGGCAAGGTTAAGGTTTTAGATGGACATCACAACGGAACACATAGAAACTATCAAGGAATACCTTCTTGGGATAAATATGTCACTGTTGATCAACATGAGGATGTCAAGCAGTTGGAATTATATGGTTTTCTAAGTCCAAATGATGTGTATTCTGGCTTGTCCAAGCCATTGTTCACATGGGTGCATGTGCATTGTAATGTTGAGTCATGTCAAGTGTAATTCGAGTCTCAATAGTGGATGTAGCAGTCATAGAGTAGGTGAAGAGTCATGAGGGTAGTTGAATGGTCACAAAGGGGAATGTCAAGGGTCACCCCACTCTTTGCTATAAATATTCCCTCATAACTCATTTTATAGGATTTTGGTCAGCTAAGATTCTACTAAGACTATCTTGAAGAAAGCTTGGATATTTTTGTAACATGCCTTGGCTTCTCCATTGCACAGAGCTAGTACATCTCTTTGGAGGAGTAGGTGAATGAGGTTGTAACATTCCACTATTGGAGCTAGTAGGTTTAGATGGATGTATTGTATGATTGAAACTTACCATTATTTATATAATAAGAGCCAACACATTTTCATGCATATGTTTCTATTGTAGTTGGATTGCTCGGGTTTCCTTAATGATATATTTTGTTTAATTTACATACTTGTGTATGAACTAATTTGTATGAAATTGTATGAATCTTGTTGTTAATGTGTTTCATATGTTGTTAATGTTGTCACCGTCCATGTTGACTGATTTGATGGACATCAGACAGACCTTTCACATGAACCTTGTTGTAACAACCATCACACTCATCTCAGACTGATCCGTGAGTGTTGTACGTGTTATCTGACCTTGTATGATGTGACTGATGCATCCGAGTGGACTGATCGACTGGAAGCTATGCATGTCCTTTTGTGCTGTGTATTCCTAGCTGAGTTGGGACTGATCCCTTTCAACCTAGAACTCACCTTCACCTTCTTCTCCCTTTAAAGTGTTAGAACCACTCATACACCTTCCTTGACTCACTACATCAGTCATACCCTTGCTACTGACAGAGTTATCTTACTTGCCTTTGTGTGAGATCACAATCAAGGCATTACCTTACGACCCACTATTAGGACTCCTACACCAAACAGTGTGAGGTTTAATTCGGACTTCTTACCAAGGATATCCCCTTGACATGTTGGCGGGTCTAGCACCATCAACATTTCTGGAACTAGAAGGAGGGCCTAATGACAAGTAGTGTCCTCTAATCTAGTTTTGAACCTTTGCATATATTGAATGGAATCTTGCACTCTTCTTCCCCCGAGGTGGTTTTTGAATCATGAAGATATCTCCATCTCGACGAAGATTTTTGATGTCTTGTGCACTCACACATATGACGGTGAAGGAAAAGTATCCTGGCCTGAGCACTTACATAAATTTCTTTCCATGATTCATGAGGAACATTAGTTTTATGACAAACAAGTCAGTTTGCTGCTTGCATACACACTACGTGAATCTCTATTTCATTAGGTTCTCAGCCTACTGGCTGACATCGTGCACTCATTTGAGCACTTCTGTGATCTTATTGAAGACACCTTCCATCATTTTGATCCAGAACATCTTGAATGGAAACTGTTACAACAACAAAGGGCTCCGTATGAATCCATTATTGATTTTTGACAGCACTTCCATGACATGCAGTTCAAGCTCTGAGGAGCCAGATGAAATTTGCTTATCTTTGGGACCGGTTCGAGTATTGCCTTAAGAAATCTGCCCATCCCAATAGGAAGCTTGAGATCAATCCTCACTCAAAATTCTTCATTGATGGAGCTGCACAATCTCATGTGGGAGCGAGCACTATCTCAATTAACTATCCACCTCCCTGTCATTCGACAGATCCACCATTGCCAAGTGATGCTGAAGAGCATGCTCACACACCTATTCATCCTTCACACTATCCCAACATCACTCCACTCCATTTTCGTGAAGATTTGGTTATGAGTCCTTCGAGTTTTCATATGCATTCTTTTCTTCAACCTCCATCTTCACACTCAGATGCTCCTCCAGATGATGTTGTCTTGTGTTCATCCATTCCAAACTATTCACTTGTTGTGAACGAGGAAAAAAAAACTGACAGAGTTAGTGTTTCACAACCAACATGCATTTTCATTCATGAAGAGTATGAGTGGGAGATTGAACATCAACACTCGGCGAAGGATGACTCCCTTCTGTCCGAGCCCCCTCCGTTCTCTCCTAACCTTTTTGGTGAACGTACCATCCATGATTTTGCATGTGTGTCTTCATCCATGGATGCACCCATTGTTGATCACTCACGGGACTCACCAGATGTTAGTCCATCATTTAATGATGGAGAGGACAAGTTACTCGTTGAAAACCCACTTGATCCTTCATCTGTATTTTCTAGAAAAATAGAGGATGATTTTGTTTTCTTTTCATCTACCCCTCTATTTGATTCATCTGATCATGAGGATGCCAAAGAATTCATTGATTTTTCTGATCGTGGTGATCATGATCCATTTGCCTCCATTTTTTATCATGATCACAAATCTATCGTAGTTGATCTTTCGAATCCACTGATGTATGATGATCTACCCGATGATGAAGTTGACACACCTAAGACCATCAAGGCACTTTAGCCCGAGCTGATGGTCATGGCAGGCCCTTGCTCTCTTGTGGTTAGTCTCACTTCCGATCATGAAATTGTTCAATCACCCAAGGCTTCTCATCACTCATATGTATGCATTGAAGATCCATCTCACTCAAATATCACACTTCCTCCACTCAAACTACACGATCCCATTTCTCATGCATTGCAGGAGTTTTACACTGCAAGCACTTGTTTGCGACGCAAGTTCTCTTTGTTTCTTTCGTTTTCTTGCATGTCATGGTCAAGAGTGTGCTTATGCTTCAAAGTTGCACGTGGTGTCACACAACACCATGGTAAGTCCATAGACTACTGTCATGCACAGGCACTCACGTATGTCCCGTGGGCACTTTGAAACATGAAGTGTGGTTGTCTTCATTGTTATATCTTTCTTGCTTGTTGGTTCGTCCTACTGGGTTGCTCACAGACCAAGCCTTCACCAACATGGGTCTACCAATGTGTCGGTGCTTGCATTGGAAGTATCACTTCACATGATCATGCCCATGCACCGTTAGTGTAGAAGTAGGAGTAGTGTTTGATTTCAGTTGTTTGCTTGCATTCTTGTTTGCTTACATGCTTTCTTTTCTTGTTTGTTTTCTTTCTTGCTTTCTTCCTCTCTTTTCTTTCACTTTCACTTCTGCTTTTTCTTTTCTTTTATGTTTGTTAGTTCATTTGTTTCGTTCATAGGTTATTCTTGCATGAAACTATGTATGAGTCTTTAAGCAAGTTGGGTAAAGTACAAGAGGGCTTGTACAACTATCACCACTTGGTTATTTGTCATCTTGCCTCTGTATGCTGAGCTTATTACTCTCAGTCTAGGAATTCTCGAAGGAAAATACGTACTGTTCGAAGTGAAATTTGGTGAAAACACAATGCTTGTGCACTAATTAGTGTCACCTTCTCTAGTCAGTTGTTTTTGGGTTAACCCTTGTCAGCCCAGTCAAGTAGAGTAACGTGAGGAGGAAAACTTTAACAGGCACCTCAGAGATAAAATAAACTACTTCTCTGCTGGAGCAACCTCCTCTTCACTCAATAAGTCGGGATCCCTCTTCTGCCTCTGAAAATAAGTGCTATGCACAGTGAAAATGAAATCTCTCTCTCTCTCTCTCTCTCTCTCTCTCTATATATAATATATATATATATATATATATATATATATATATAATAGATAGATAGATAGATAGATAGATAGATAGATAGATAGATAAAAGGTCAAAAAATTCAAAATGAAAAATAAATAAGGCAAAAGAAGAGAAAGGCTTCCTGCGTAGGGAGGTGATACAAGTAACTCCACTGGGGTACTCACTAGGCTCACTGGCAGCGGAGCCATGCTTGTGTTCCTATGTGACTACACCGGGGTACTGTCTAGGCCTGCTAGCAGTGGAGCAACACCAGAGATGAAATTAAGACCCTGGCAACTATACTGCTTGTGCACCTATATACCCCTCAACCTTAATTGAAACAACTGTGTTGCCTTGGCTTGGAATGTGTGTCAATCGACCAAGGGCTTGGTAGATGCTACATATTACAATCAAGTTAGTGTGAAACCAAGATGAGTGAAGATTTGAATAATACTTCCGAAGGTGTTAGACTTGCTTTTCACGAACAAGGTCTATGGAGAGAGCTGGAGTTCTACCTGTGTGTCACCAAGTGTTGTAGTGGCTAGAACCACCCTCCAAAATTTTTCCTTAGCCTGTTTTGGAGCCTCCCTACCAACCTTACGTAGCACTTTTTCTTCGTTCATCAAGTACTCAAGCTTCAATGTTTTCCTCGCACAAAGGTAGCCTACCGATCACAGTTGAAACATTCCCCTCATAGGCTGCTCACGCAGACTTGGTCGAGCTGCAGGATGAGAAAATTCCCCTTGAAATTTGTGCATTCCTGGAGGCAAACCAGCCTTCCCTCCAGGAACTGTGCAATCCTCTCTTACAGCTTGATGGGATCCAGGATTGCGCAATCCTGCCAGCTAACCCTCCCAGTAGGATTTGCACAAAGTTTCCTAGTAGCAGGTTGTTCAACCCAATATCTGTGAAAATGTGGGTAGCAGTCGGCTGGTCTGCCAAGAAATTATGCAAACCTCCTGGGTAGTCAGCCCAGCTCCCAACTAGGAATGCACATTTTTCCCAAGCAGTTGAGCACTTCCATGCATGGATAGTCTGGTTGACCAGTTCGACCTAGGATTGAGGAAACTTAGCTTGCATGCATGCATGACTTGATCTTCCTGGAATAGCAAGAGACAACATGCAAAAGGCATCCCATGATTTAGGGAGCTATGTTTAGTAGTCGGGGGTTACATGCAAAGTTGTTTTAGAAATTTCCTTCCAAGTGTCGGTTTTTCCTAGATTTAAGGCATGCGCATCATGAGACCAAAATTATTTATTTGACACAATATAGCTCATTCATTCACATCAATATTGGAGCTCTAACATCCCACAACACATACAGGACTCTTCGACACATCTAGCTTATCTATTCATGGGTAAGTGGCCTCAACTAGTCTTTTTTAGCATTTATGTCACTTGTTTTGTATTTTCTTTTTTGTGTGTTGTTTGCTTGATTTCTTTGAATGCCTACTATCATTTACATTTATTTATCTTTTCCTAACTCTGTTTCAATTTTCTTTGCTATCTCACTATTGTTGCATGCATGAAACTGTTTTGCACAGATGTTCACCCAACCGACAAACTGCCTCACCCACATGCATGTTGATTTGTCTGTTGAATCTTTCATTCATGCATTTCATGCCCTATGGATCACTTCTTCTATCACTTAGTGTCGCCATGAATTTTTTGTCTTATTTTCTTTCAGTTTCCCGTCAGTGAGTCGGGCCAACCTTGGCCTGAACTCTACCTTCACCAAGGTTGCATTGTGCAATCTGGGGAAGGAAGACTCACCTTCCTCCCCAGAAATGTGAATTCTTTCCCAGCACTGGTCTCTAGGACTATTTTCGGAATTTTTGGAGGATAGTGGTTTCTTGGCCCAAGAAATTGCGAAAATATATCATTGGGCCAACAGTCCTTCCCAACTGGAATTGCGCATTGCACAATCCTAATAGCTAGCTACCTGACTAGGTTTCGTATTTTGCTAATCTAGCATCAAGTCCTCCCTCCCAAATAGCTTAGACTACCTTTTGCATGGTTTTGGAAGCCAGTCACTCAGCCTCCCAATAAAATTTGCGCAATCTTGCCCATCAGTTCCCCTGGTATGTGTTGTGTCCTTCCCCGGATTTGCTATATTTTTGCTGACATAATTCTTTCCATACATGCTACTTGTTTCTAGATCATTCAAGTTCATCTGTCCCCAATAGCCTCCAAGAGAACAGGATCATAGCACGCTGATGGATTTGCAGTTGGAGCAACATTTGAGGAGGTGTCCTCTAGTCTGTCGATCTATGAAAATACAAAATTGTATCTAGACAAGGACATCAATATTAAGTGATAAGAGGTTAATGAAGCATTCACGAGCAATTTTGGGGAAGATATTGAATACCATCAGGTATACATGAACATTCACAAGTCTAGTTTGTACCAGATTGCATGCAGATACCCCGCATTCCCATGCGCGAACATGATTCACTAGATCATCTCTCACACTAACCCTGAGACGATGACCTTGAGCACTGTTAGTGGGATGAAGCTTGCAACCTTTTGGGCACGGGATTACGATGAGATGCATAAGATTTCTGAACCTGTGACTGTCATGACTCCTCCATTCAGCTTGCCCAACAACATAGCTCGCTCCAAAGACATTATGATGGATTGGGTAAAGGAGCCAACTCACTTAAGGATGACAACCAACCAGATCTACAAGAGAAAGATACTAAGGAAGGCGTACCAATGCTTGGTCATATTCACATGTCAACTAAGTGGCCAAGCAAGCACTGAAACCTTTCCTCAGAGTTGGGTGATCCCATTGGACCAACTGGCTAGAGAAGGAAGACCATGCAACTGGTCTGGCATACTGGCTCACTAGCTAAAGGAACAACTCACGAAGGCTCGAAAGTCACTCGAGGGTATGCATTCAGAGATTTAAATGTCCTCTTACATTCTAGATGTAGTCTATGCCCGACATGAGTTCTCGGGCTTGGAGTGGGCATGGTCATGGTGGAGACTGTGGTAAAAACATATTTCAAGTTGTTGTCTGAATGTCGCTTTAGAGGAGTGATCATATGGCTGTCCAACCATTTTTTCACCCCAGTGTACATGTTGATATTTGAATAGGATCCACCCTACCTGTTAGAGGAAGCGATGAAGTCATTGCTAGACATCGCAGATTTGTATGCCTCACCCTCCGACCCATTCAACTGAGTGTTTAGTGTGGAGAAGTCTCCGCATGTTCTACCAAATTTCACCTTGGATGTGCTTGTGATGCAGGAAGTAGCATACCACATCTCAGCAAGAATGACAGCAAGATTGCAGCAAAAGAAGAAGGCACCTTGGCCCACTCTTCTATTGCGGATTGGGTTATATGAGATCCAGAGTATCATGCAAGAGGATGTTGAAGAAGAATAGATGAGGAATTATCCTTTTGACCTCCAAAGCTTCAACCCATCTGACCCACATTGCATTGTGAAGGATCATTGTGCGAGAGTTCAGTTCAACTGGATCCATGGGGCATGTCATTAGGCGAAGGAGGACTCATGGAGGTACTGCTCCAATCCCTCTAAACCCAATGAATAGGTTGGCTTCACCGTAGAGTGGTTAGAAAAGCAACATGAATTAGCATCATAGAGAGCACCAGCAGTAGCAGGAGCAACAAAGGTAGCAAAGGCAAACATACATGTGCACGACAAAGGGAAGAGTAATATTGTCGACCGCATGGAGGAGGAGCAAAGCTGCAAGTTTTGAGGAGATCCACTTGTAGAACAAGTAGCTATGGCTATCTAGGTAAAGAGGTAGCAGCATAACAAGCGAATCACATGAAGGCAGAGGGATAATAAGAGAACGGAAGAAGTAGATAAGGAGTTGCATGCACTAAGGGAGAAACTCCAGAAAGAACAAGAGTTGCGCCAATAGGAGAAGGAAGCACAACAATAGCAGATACAAAAAGGGGCACATCACGTGCTGATAGAAGAAGCAAAGCCCGTACAAGTAGTTAGTTTATTTGAACAAATGGCATCAGGTGAACAGGGTGAACCATCGCAAGGGCAAGACTTTTTTCATGAGATAGAATAGGTGCTTGAACAATTGGATGTAGACATGGAGAAGTAGGAGTTGGAACAGGACGCCAACCTCATGCCTCACTACAAGGAGGTCGAATCACCTACTTCAGTTCATCCTGATGATGAGAAAGTCTCAAATGACCAAGGAGGCACTGAGATCCTTGGTGGTCAGCCGGAAGTAGAGATTCACAACATCTCCTTTAATGAATCTCATCATAGAGTTGTGCAGTCTCAGAGAGTACTGACTCCGAAGGACCAAACATCCCTTGCGCAAGTTGAAGAAAAAGTGATAGTGACTGATGTGCACAAGCATCTAGCTGCTTTGGCCAATGCAAGTAGAGTGTATGTCGAAACCACTAGCTCAAGTGTTTGTTTCCTCATAGCTGAGAATGAGTGAATGGTGAGAGAACTATAGGTGGCCAAGCAAGGAGGAGACTTTGTGACAATGTACGCTCGAGTTGAAGTAAAGAAGGCAATACTATATGAAGTATTGTACCTTGATACAGTTATGCAAGCATTGTACTCCAAGTTTGGTACCATGCACCAAGCAGTCATCCATCTCTAGGGTTAGCAACAACGATGTGCGAAAATATCATGCGTCTTGAAGAGCATACATGCAACTGTTGATAACCTGTAAGCATGGATGATGAAGTACAAGGGAGCCTTGCTTCACTTTCCAAAGATGATGAGGACCAATGTGGTCGAGTTGTAAGCACATATCCAAAGTCAGATCCGGAACTATGAAGACCTACCACAACTCATCACTAGCATACAAGCTTCCCATGCACGAGTATTCAAAAGCATGGATGTTGTAGTGCACACTCATGTGATCCCATCACTTGGGACTCTCACCCCATCAAGATAAAGAAGCAGGTCCAACAGGAGCTTGACTCGTACTTCAACAAGTTGATGCGCATTGCCACTAGCCTAGACTTTCCTATCAGTGGATACATCATGTGCAAGTACGTTGCTGGTCTAGCCACATTGAAGACAATGATGTGCATGCTCATAGACGAGTTGGACAAAGGATCCCAAGCAATGTACCCAGATGCTATGGAGGCAAGGTTCAGCTTTCAGACGGATGTCACAGCAGAACACATGGACACTATCAAGGACTACCAATCTTGGCATCAATATGTCACTATTGATCAGCATGAGGATGTCGAGTAGTTCGACTTCTATGGTTGTCTAAGTTCAAATGATGTCTATTCTGGCTTGTCCAAGCCATTGTTCACATGGGTGCATGTGCATTGTAATGTTGATTCATGTCAAGTGTAAGTCGAGTCTCAATAGTGGATGTAACAGTCATAGAGTAGGTGAAGAGTCACGAGGGTAGTTAAATGGTCACAGAGGGGAATGTCAAGGGTCACCCAACCCTTTTCTATAAGTAGTTCCTCATAAATCATTGTATACACTTTTTATCAGCCTAGCTTCTACTAAGACTGTCTTGAAGAAAGCTTGGATAGTATTGTAACGCGCCTTGGCTTCTTCACTGCACGGAGCTAGTACATCTCTTTAGAGGAGCAAACAGATGTGGTTGTAACATTCCACTCTTGGGGCTAGCAAGTTTACATGAATATATTGTATGATTGAGACTTACACTTCTTAATATAATAAGAGACATGACATTTTCGTGCATATGTTGTTATTGTAGTTGCACTGCTCCTGTTGCCTTAATGATATATGTTGTTTAACTTATGTACTTTTGTATGAACTGATTTGTATGCAATTATATGAATCTTGTTGTTAATGTGTTGCATATGTTGTTAATTCTGTCACCGTTCGTGTCGACTGCTCTGCCGAACATCAGACAGACCTTTCACATGAACCTTGTTGTAACAACCATCTCACTCATCTTAGACTGATCCATGAGTGTTGTACGTGTTATCTTACCTTGTATGATGTGACTGTCACATCCGAGTGGACTACTCCACCGGAATCTGTGCATGGCCTTTTGTTTTATGTGTTCCTAGCCGAATTGGGACTAATCCATTTCAAACTAGAACTCACCTTCACCTTCTTCTACCTTCAAAGTGTTAGAACCTCTCATACACCTTACTTGACTCACTGCATCAGTCACACCCTTTCTACTAACAGAGTTATCTTACTTGCCTTTATGCGACATCGCGGTCAAGGCATTACCTTACGACCCACTGCTAGGAGTCCTACACCAAACGGTCTAAGGTCTAATTGGGACTTCTTACTGGGGAGACCCCCTTAACATTTTGGCGGGTCCAGCACCATAAACACCCCCTATATCTATCTCCCCTTATTTTTTCTTTATATCACCCCTAAACATACACACTCTCTCTCCCTCCATCTCTTTCTTGTCACTCCCTCTCTCTCTCCACTTCTCACTCTCTATGTCTTTCTTCTTCCCTCCCTCTCTCCTCCTCTATTGCAATTCCTCTCTCTCCCTTTCTCTCCTACATTCCTCTCTCTTCCATCATCTCCCTCTCTCTCTCTACCCTCCAATCCTCTAACTATCTCCCTCCATCTCTCCTTCTCTCTCTCCCCCCTCCATATGTGTGTCTCCTTCTCCCTCTCTTACCCTTCTCTACCTCTTTCACTCCTTTCCCTCCCTCTCTCTCTCTTCATTCCTCCTCTCCTCTCTCCTTCACTTTATCTCAATCTCTCCCTTGTCACTCCCCTCTATCACCATACCTCTTTGTTCTTCCCTCCCATATATATCTAGAGTTAATATATATCATGATATATTAATATATATTATAATATAACAAATTAATAACTTTAGTAATCAAAAAGTTATTAAATTCATAATATAATAGTATAATATATTAATATGAATATTAGATTTAAAATAATAATAAATCTTTATATTAATATCAAGGTTAAATATTTTTTTTGCATGGTATTAATAATAATGTTAGCCCATGGTATTTGGCCCATAGGCCTGGCCTAAATAAAACCTCTTTTTTTAAGTGTAAGTATAAAGAGGTTTATGGAGTAAATATAAAAAAAATGTTTTATTTATTTACCATACCTATGATTTATTTGTTTTTATATTTATTTATCATATTTCTTTTATTTACTATGGTATTTGGCCCATAGACTTGGTATATAATTAGATGTTGATTTCTAATCCTATTTGATATATTTTTATTTAATTACCATACCTTTTGTATAAATATGGTATTTGGCCCATGGTATTAATAATTATTTTTCCCATTGTATTTGGCCCGTATTGGCCCATGGTGTTAATAATTATTTTTCTCATTGGTTTCACCTATATAAAACCTATTTTTTGAGCTTTTGTAAGTATAGAGAGGTTCATGGACTAAATATAAAAATAAGTTTTATTTATTTACCATATCTCTGAGTAAATTTAAAAAATGTTTTATTTATTTACCATACCTCTAGTTTATTTTATATTTTTATTTATTTACTACACCTCTTTTTTGAATGTTCCTAATTTATATTTTGTTTATACATAATCACAGTTACATTGATTTTTAAATAGGGTCCTTAAAAATGTTAAATGTTAAATGTTAAATGTTTTTTTCTATCAAGTAAGAGTAGGACCTTCTATTAAACTTAGTCAAATATACATAATTTACAAGGATCCACACCCGGTCTGTGAGAGTTCAACAGTCATTTGGGCAGCCAAACCAAACCAATCACCCAAAACTAAGAGAACCTAAACTGGAAAACTGGGGAGAACCGCCAAACAAAGCACAAGGAGCCAAGAAAACCTTGGAGGGAAAGTCCATAACTCGCCATGGATTCACAAGAGGTCCCACCACAAGTTAAACTGAAAACTGACAAATGGACAAACGAACTTGACAAAGGTTAAAGCATAACACTCTAAACATTTCCGGGTCTGACCAAAATTCACAAATAATTGCCGCCATTGATCCACTGATGAAGATCCAACAGTCATCATGGATATCAGAAGGACGAGAAACGTGAGAGTTAACCACCCGAAGAGGGCGGTTTTCTCTCTCCTTGTTCCATAATGTGTCGCTCAAAGAGTGGAATCGGAGCCAAACACAGAAAAACTAGAAACCATTCAGACCCCGCTTGATATATCGCTTGTGGTATTGGACCAGTTAACTCGCGTAAAAACAAACACGTCCTTTCACCATGTGTTGTCCCTTGATTCCTTCTAGAGAGTAGTACCTGCCAATCCCGTTCACTTGGATTCTTTGTCAACCACCACCTAAGCCAAATGATGAGGGCTACCCCACCCTCTGGAGCACTCCGATTCAAACCGTTCATCATTCAATCAAAGTAGATCTGGACCTTGGAATAACCGAACCATGGCTGGCTAGACTATGTGGAGTCCTCCAACCTCCCGCTGGTCTTCAGGGTTCCTCTAATCCAACCTATTAGTCTATAGTTCCATATCCTGGGTAGTGTGACATAGACAGTCCTCTTGCGATTTACCTAGGGGAAGCGAATCCAAAGCATACCTAGAATCCCTGTCCCTATTTGCGACTCCTTCATTCGCCAAACGATCCGCTAACATATTAGCCTTCCTTTTCACATGAGAAAATATGACAGTTTTAAGGGTTCAGAGGTGAGAATAGATAATGTAAAAACCTACAAGAACTTCCAGTGCTTTGACACTTTATCTGGAGAGGTTCCATTGCTAATCTTCTTAGCTGATCTAATAATTAATTCCAAATCTGCTTCAATTATAACATTATGTGAACTTGAATTCACCAGGATTTCCAAGCATTGCTCTAATGCTAGGAGCTCAACCATGTTGTTTGTGGCCTTCCCCAAGTGGCCATGGAAGATTATCTGTATTTTTCCCTGATCGTCTCTTATGGAACCCCCAAATCCCTCTAATCCTGGGTTGGCCTTAGTTGCTCCATCAATATTAACCTTTAAGAAACCATAAGGAGGAGGCTTCCAAATGATGGCACATGTGTTTAGAAGGCTCACTGTCTTCATTATTCCCAGAGGATTGATAGACAGGAGACCCAAGTGAAGTAAAATTCTCTCCTGATGGGGTAGGGGAGGATCTTTAGGAAGGGTCCTCAACAAGCTTCTTACTGTGTCTTTGAGCTTCCTTAGAATTTGCTCAATTATGTGTTGGGGCTTGTGTGTTTTGTTTTTGAAGATTCAACTATTGCGTTCTTTCCACACATGCCAGATGGAAAAAAATAGAACCAGAATCCAGGCGTTATTAACTATCTCATTCCCTGAGAAGTTCTTCCTCTAGTTCTTTAGAGCATTGGATATGCTGAGACTATCCCTATCAGTTTGTCTAAAAATAGAAGCCACCTAGTCCCACACCTTTGAAGTGAAAGGACAGAGGTTGAGAAGGTGTTAAATAATATCCTCATGAGCACCAGAAAGGTCACACCTAGAAGGACCAATGAAGCCTTTATTGACGAGATTATCCCAAGTTAAGATCTTCCTTTGATGCACTAGCGAGATGAATAGCTTTATTTTCATCCAATGTGATCTTTGCCAAAATTTCTTCCAGATCTGATCAGGATTCACAAAGTTAAATCCTGTGACTTCTTGTTTGGCCTCTTTGAGGTTAAAGTTTCCTTCGGCATTCTTTCCCCATCTTAATTGATCAGTTGAGGAAGAAACAAGAATCCTTCTATGCTATAGCTCCTGGGTGAAGGCTTCTGCCTTGGTTTTCAGCTGGTTTTCATCAGTATATCCTAGATCATTCCACTCCCTCCATTTTCCATTATTCCTTCCCTGATCCAAAAAATCTTTTACCAGAACCATACCTTTGTTTTCTGTGTTTTTTTTTAGATCTGCAAATTCATCCCTATAAAGGTTGGGTTCCTGTTGCCAGTTATCCTCCCAAAATCGAGCAAGATCCCCTGCTTGAATTTCCCAAAAATAATGGTGCTAAACAATGTTTTTACTATCCCAGGCAAGGTTCAAAATATGGGAGCCCCTCATTTTCCCTAAAATTCTAATGTGATCCTTCTCCTGCTAGTGCTTGGCATATTTTTGTTTCCAAAGCTTAGCCCAGGGGGCATTCAATTCCTTAATTCATCTCCACCAAAGCTTGGCTCCCGAGACTTTGCTGAGGGTCTTAGGATTATGAAGCCCCAATCCACCATGGCTCTTGGGCTTGCTA
Organism: Pinus taeda; assembly: GCA_000404065.3. Classification (NCBI taxonomy): domain Eukaryota; kingdom Viridiplantae; phylum Streptophyta; class Pinopsida; order Pinales; family Pinaceae; genus Pinus; species Pinus taeda. Next base: position 223,401 of record APFE031210438.1, on the reverse strand, counting down.
ATATTGTCCCAGGCTACTAAAGCCCTCTTCTTTTTCTCTTCCCCTCTGCCCCACAGAAAGTCCCTTTGTATGCTTCTTATTAGTTGCTTAATACATTGAGGAGCAGGAAGAGCTGAAAACATAAAAATGGGAATGGCCTGCAAGAATGTCTGTGTGAGTACAAGGCATCCTGCCAAATTTAGTGATCTGCATGTCCATTTTTGATCTTGTCCTAAAGTTTATTTAAAATTGGCTCCCACACTTTCTTGCTTAGTGGTTTTTCAGTAAGAGGAATGCCAAGATATTTGGAAGGTAGTTGTTCTCTTTGAAATCCAAGAATTCCAGTAATATTTATTTGAATAGCAATATTAGTGTTAAAGAAAAATAATTTTGACTTGTTAAGGCTTACCTCAGTGCCTGCTGCCATAGCAAATCCATTTAATATATTTTTGATTGCTATGGCCTCCCTGACTGTAGGTATGCCCTGCAACATAGTATCATCTACAAATTGTTGATGAGTGTTTGCCTCTCCATCTACGGTGAGTTTGATACCCTGAATTCTTCCTTCAGCATTGGCCATTTTAATCGCTCTACCTAGCCCTTCCATCACGAGGAAGAAGAGGAACGGTGAAAGCGGATCTCCTTGTCTGAGCCCTCTGGAGGGAGTGAAGGTTCTTGATGGAGCTCCATTAAGCAGTATGGAGAAGCTGGTTGAGGTAACTAATGCCATGACCCATCTTATCCAATTCTGATCAAAACCATAGGCTTTTAGAATTGCTCTTATGTAAGCCCAACTCAATTTGTCATAGGCTTTCGCGAGGTCCAACTAAATGATCATGCCAGCTTGTTTGTTTCTTTTGAGAGAGTGTACCACCTCATGAGCTTGGATGATATTGTTGAGGATTTGTCTTCCCTCCACATAGATTGTTTGCTCCTCCAATATAAGAGAGGGTAGAAGTGGTTTGAGTCGATTGGCTATTACTTTGGAGATAATTTTATACACCACATTACATAAGGCTATGGGCTGAAAACCATCCGGAGTCATGGCATTTTCCTGCTTTGGAATTAGATCTATGAAGGATGCATTCAGAGCATTAAGAACCTTTTTGGATCTTCTTGAGTCTTCCACAATCTCAAGGATATCATGTTTAACAGTTTCCAAATAGGCCTTGAAGAAGTCTACATTGGATCCATCTGAGCCTGGTGCTTTTCCACTCTGCATTTCATTAATCACTTCACTGACCTCCTCTTCCGAAACTGGTCTGTTGAGATTGTGGTTGTCCTCTCATGTAACCAGCTGAGGGATATACTGACTGAAATGGTCAATGAACCTAGATCTGTCCTCCAGAGGCTCCTTTGCAATGTTGCAGATGTGTTGAACAAGGAAAAATTCCATATCATTGTGAGAAAAAAGCTCAATGCCTTGAGAATATTTGATCTTTGTGATTCTGTTGTATGCCCTGTGAGCCATAGTGGTTTTTTGGAAGAATTTTGTGTTTCTTTCTCCCTCTTTAATCCATTGTATTCTTGATTTTTGCCTCCAGAAAATTACTTCTTGTAAGCATCGATTCTCCCACTGCAGAGAGTCAGTTAAGAATCCATCTATGATGATGATCTGATTGATCTCCTAGAGCTTCAGTTCAGTTTCTCTTTTGGCTTTGAAGATGTCTCCAAACTCATTTTTGTTCCAAACTTTAAGACAAGATTTGATATGTTTAAATTTCTACTGGAGCATATACATCATTGTTCCTTGAATATTCAACTCCTCTCTCCACCATGTCTCAACGTTATTAGTGAAATTAGGATGTGAGAGCCAGGCATTTTCAAACCTGAAAGGTCTGTTTCTTGGAGTGCCCATAAAGGTGGCTTCCAGCTATACAAGCCAATGATCTGATCCTCCAAAGGGCAGAATGGAGGCTGTCATGGCAGGTCCTGAGAGAAAGAAGTCCTCTGAGATCATGAATCTATCAAGCTTGGAAGAAACTTGATGGGCCTCTCCCCTTCTATTGTTCCAAGTGAAGGTTCCATTAATTGTTTCAGTGTCCACCAGCCTCATGTTCATAATGAAGTTATGGAAGGCCATGGAGTCTCTGCCTAGCTATCTAGTGCCTCCTTTTTTTTTATGAAAGAGATATTATCATATTGAAATCTCCTGCAATGATCTAGGGAAAAATTGGATGTCTCGCTCTTAGTTCCTCTAGGGAAGTGAGAAGCTTGAGATTTTCTACTTGTTTTGAGGTCCACAAACATTTGTAATCATATATATCTCATTGTCCCCTACATGTTGACATATTAGGGAGAGATAGTTCCTGGATGCTTCAGCATCCTGAATTCCCAATTTCTGTGGGTCCCACAAAGTGAAAATCCCCCCTGCCGAATGATTTTCCTTAACCTCTAAATAGTCATATTTGAATAACCACTTATTATGAATATCTCTTATATTTTCCATCGAACATTTTGTCTCCTGAATAAAAACCATGTCTGATTTTTCTTCTTTCATTCTGTCACTAAGATTTCTTTTTTTCCTTCTATTCCCTATTCCTCTAATGTTCCAAGTTTTGAACTTCATTAAGAAAGGTTAGTAAAGGAATAAATGGTAAGATCTTTCATCTTACCTGAGTTGATCAACAGTTTTCCACATTTGTTCAGCAGTTCATTCTGCTTCTTTCATCCTCTTTTCCTACCTGAGTTCTTTGCAGATTGTGCCAGAGGATTCTCCATCATCTTGACCCCACTTGGCTCTTGGATTTCATGAATTCTTTTGACTCCAGCTCCCTTCGCTTGTGACCTCCAGAGAAAGAGTTGTTGTACTCTATCATAGTCCTCTTTTGGCAGCAATTCCACCCCTATTTTTTTCCTTGTAACAAAAATTTCTCTAGATCTAGATTTTCCCTATCTAGAATCTCTTGTAACTCATGGTCCTTTGTTCCTGCTTCACTTGGAGTCACCTCCTGGTCCCTACTGATCTCGATCAAGCTTGGTAGATCATCCTTTTGTTGGCTATCTACTGTGATATCCTCCATGTCAGCTACCCTATACTGTTCCTTTGTTACATTCTCTATGTCCTGGACTGTCTCCTTGTTCCCCTCTTCTTCCTCCAGGATCTTGAAGTTGTTTTGTCTTGTGTTTCTATCCTCATTTTCCTTCTTGTGTGGACACTTTCCTCCTTTTCCTTTACTCCCGACTTTGGTGAAACCCTTGTGGTCTCTCTCCACAGTGGTTTTTTGGTTATCTTCCCTGTCGATTGTGGGGCAGTCTTTGTATAGATGCCCATGTTCATGGCATTTGCATCATCTAAATGGTATGTGCTCATAGACCACTGTCTGCACTCATTCTTCATCATATACTTATAAAATTATCACTTCTGGCAAGGCTCCAAATAGATTCATTTCCACACATATTCCGGCAAAGGAGGTATATCCTCCTTTCAAAGTTGCCTCTGAGATTTTTAGAAAATGTCCCACCTTGTTGCTTATGGTTTTCAAAGATTTGGGCAGCCAATAATTCAGAGGAAGGGAATATAGTCTGATCCAAACCAGTACTGATGTGAATGTTTCATGTTCCGAGACAAAGTTCATCATCCATGGTTGCATGTAGAGTCCTGTTGCAGCATAGAAATAGGCCCCCCCTTCAAACACTCTCTCTTTGTCTTCTAGGCTTGCGAACACTACTATGAAAAATCCCTTAGAACCTAGATGTACATGTATTTCTCCCTTTAGCTCCCAATGGCTCCTTATCCAGACATGTAATGCCATTTCCGTCGACCATAGCCCCATGAACTTGCATATGATTGCATGCTTTATCATATGATCTCTATGAGCTTGTATCGTTGGGTCGCTCAATACGACCCAAGGAATAATGCTTGACTTGGGCTTGGAGACTCTAGTAGTCTTTCTGGGAGCTGTTTTTTCACTACTGCTTCAATTCTCCTTTTCTTTTCTCATTTCCTGTTGATTCCCTTCCTAATCCTGATCTCCGCTTCTTCCAGATGTCCCCTAACTTCTGGTTTCTGAGATCTTGTCCAGTGGTTGTTTTAAATGTTTCTTTCTTGCATCCTGACTTCCTCCTGTCACTGCTTGGTTGTAGGAGGGAGCAGCACTTCCCCCTGCACTCCCCGCCATGGTACCTAGAATCCAAAACCCAGTCTTCAACTCCAACCCTAGCTTCTTCGCTCCCCCGTCCAATCCCTCAAATTCCAGCACCCGTGGATTGTTAAATGTTAAATGTTAAACATTACATTTGTGTTTAATTTTTTTCACATGATATCTATTCCCTCTTTCTCCCCTCCATCTATATCTATATCTCCCTCCGTCTCTCCTTATTTGTCTCTCTATCTCAACCCCCCAAATACACATTCTCTCTTGCTCCATATCTATCAATCTCTCTGCCCCTCCCTCACTCCCTCTCTCCATATCTCTCTTCTTCCCTCTCTCTCTCCCCCCTCCATATATATCTATATCTCCCTCCATCTCTCTTTCTTTGTATCTCTATCTCAAACCCCCAAACACACATTCTCTCTCACTTCATATATATCAATCTCTCTCTCCCTTCCTCTCTCCATATCTCTCTTCTTCCCTCTCTTCGCTTTCCATATATATCTCTATCTCCCTTTGTATCTCTATATCACCCCCTAAAAATACACTCTTTTTATTTAATATATATATATATATATATCTATCCTTCCTCCTCCTCTCCCTTTCTCTCTCTCACTCTTTCTCTCTCTCTCCTCACCTTCCCTCCCGCTCCCCGCTTCTATCTCTCTTCCCTCCTGTTGCCCTCTCTCCCCATCTCTCCACCTTTCTCTCTCTATTTCTTCTTACCTCCCTCTCTCTCCCCCTCCAACTCCATCTCTCTTTCCCTCCCTGTCTCTGCTCTCTCTCTCTTTCTCTCTCTCTCTCTCTCTCTCTCTCTCTC
>APFE031210438.1:173168-208323 GCA_000404065.3 Pinus taeda | reverse complement strand
AAAATAAATATTTTTGATTTCTATATATTTTTATCAATATTTGATTTCTATCTAATATAACCTTACATTTACAAATACAATTAAGGTTATAATTCTCGTCATACTTATTTGTAATGATTAGAATATCCTCACAATAGAAAAAATTATGTCTTCATAATCTCTTAAATGTTCGATTATTAATTTTTGCATATAATTGGAGGCCCCCTTGAGGGCAAGGATGCTAAAGAGAAAACCTTTGTTTATAATATGCTATAATCCAATATTTGATATACCTAAGTTAATTAGAGGGAGAGGGATGTAGTTACATATTTGAATTAGTTAATTGAATTGTTTGGGTCCCGATAAATAACATTTATTTATCATTAATTGGATACTTTTCCAGGATAATGGTAAACATATATGGATATTTTAAAGTGTTAGATAAGCATTGAACTACCCATGCCAAGATTTAGGTGAATCCTAGCCGTGGAAATTTTGAAATGTTAGACATGGTTTTCAACTAACCACATAAAAAAATTGGTTAAGTTTTTAAATTAATGTGCAGATGACAACGTGTTATTTCTTCTCTCTCCTCCACTACGGTTTAGTTATTGTAGTTGGTGAGCATGTCTCCTCTTACCAAATCCATAGATTAACTAAGTATATTATGAATCACAACGCTCGAGGTTAAAGTAAATTCAAAGAATATATATATAAACATTCCTAGTAAGTAAAGGAGTTGCTATTTTTTCAACTATAATGGACCATCATTGGCTATCTTCAATCCACTCCCAAATGCTTTTGAATATTGGATCTTTCATTTCGTTGGACTATGTTTTTGTTTTTTTGTTTATGCAATACATTGAGTCAATTTAAAACCCTCTTGTTTCCAATTTTTGTGAACATTTGATTTCTTTTTTGTCACGCTTAATCTAATATTTCAATTTTAAGTTGGGAATTACTTCACAGCTTCATTAAATTTAATATTATTGTATGATGTGGTTATGTGTTAAAGTTATAATGGTTTTATGGTGTAAAACTACAAAATGTATTGTAAATATTTTGAGTTTAAAGTTTATAGTCAATGAAGGTTTAGAAATTTAAGTAGTGAGTAAGGATTATATTGTGGTGGTTTATGTTTATGATTATATAGGTATTTTTTTAGATTAGCTTTTTGATCGATGTTTAAAAAAAACAAAAAAAGAAAATTACATTGTGAATTAATAGTTAGTAACTAAAAGCCAAAACTAACTAGAGAGAAAAGACATGGACTAAGATAAAATGCTTAGTCACCTTTCTATATCCTTTTTCTTATTTACTTTTCAGCATCCCTCTTGATCAGGAGTGGATGTTACAATGATTAGTTGGTTGCCTGTTGTTTTTCTTAGATGTTCTTAAGGACATTTGGATCCTCTGACTTCCTTCTCCTTGTGTATTTCTTGAACAAGATTTCCTTCTGCATTTGGATTGTGCATCTGAATTGTGTAACCTTGCTGCCACCATTTCTTTTTTATGTTTATTATATATAGAGATGAAATATATAATAATATAATATTTTCCAAAAAAATTACCTAAAAAAGCATGAAGGGAATTGTGAGACTACAATGCGGAAGAGGAGAGAGGGTTGCATAAAGCACTGGCCTTTTAACCCCTTATTTTTTACAATAATCAGATTTTGATTTATATGTGTCTATGGAGTATAAATTGTCCCATCCATAGAAAGAGACTAATATTCATGCAAGAAAGGTATTTCTTTATGCCTTTTACTTTTGATTCCATGTATAGGCAAAAGGAAAGGCATTCTCCCAAAAAACTTTCCTCTCCTATGTTGTGGGAAATTTTTTCCTATGGTTCTTATGGGTACCAAAGGAAAAAAGTCCTATGCACTTGTGGCCAGTAAGAGCCCGTTGACATGTGGAAACTTCACTCCTAAATATTAGGGGTTCTTCCTAATATTAAGTCCTAATTAAACTTCACATTATTTGAGATAGAGAAAGAATTAGAATTTTATTCATATAACCATTACTAAGTTTTAAATGTGAAAATGAAAATGATGAATGTATGCATTTTAATTTCTATGTAAGATATAGTTTTGACTTATCTATCCTAATTACTAAAAAATATCTAAACTACTAACCGTAAGATCAATCCTATATTTACAATAACTTGATAGATATATATTTATTTAGAAAATAACAACATAAATGTACATGAACAATAATAAAGTTAAAAAAAACTATGAAAATGTTAATATTTATAATATTGATCTCATAATAAGGAAAAAAGTTTCAGAAAAAAGATAATACCATAATTTTTTAACACAAAAATAATCCATAATATAAAACATAGCATTACAATAGACCTAGTCATATAATAAACATAGCCTTACAATCACCATAATAAAATTTCCTAAGAAAAGTTCGCCATTTTTGGCTTCTCTTTCTTTAAACTTATAAAATAGATTATGAAATTGGTTGCACAAGCAAAATCCCTTTCTCATTCACTTTTCTATTGTTATATATCTTTAGAAAATGATTACCTATTCTTGGACTATTAGCCAAGTGGCATTTTCATTTTTTTATTTGAAGAAACTTTTCCCTCCAATAATCATCCAAGGAACCATTTTTTTGCTTGGGTTCTTTGGTTCCTCTTATCTTGGACATATGCTCTTTACTGCTCTTTGACAGGTGGAAATTTAGCATGCGTGAGGTGATGGGTGGCCTTTTCTTCTTTTGAATTTCCTTTCTATAGCCTGTAAGGACAAAAAAATGTATTATCTAAATGATTGTTTTGAAACTTATCAATTGAGTTTTCTTGATGATTAGTTTCTTGGTCCATTTATTCAGTCTTATGGATTCTTCATAGTAAGGTTGCAACGATAATTATATGTTTATTAGCGTTTTAGGAGAAATTTTGTCTTTGGTTGAATCTTGTATGTTGTAGCAAGATTTGAGTATTTACTTTTGATGTAACACACCAAAAAATCTTTGAAAGTTCAATGCAAATGAAATCTAACAATAATATTAGGGTTTACGTTATTATAGTGAAGTCTTGATATTTATATTGGGAATATGTTATATTCTTTTGCATCGTTATCTTCATGTGTTGTTTGTATGTGATTAGGGTATTACAATGGCCTCATTACTTAGGGGATTATTTAGGGGTTTGGAGGTGGTCCCCTCACCAAAAAAGATAGTTTTTTTTGGTTTAATTTTTTCTTATTTTGGTTTTCTTCAACTCATGGTTTTTTTAGTCCATTATAATCTATTTTGATATAGAAATTGGGTTGTAAATTAATCCAAGTTTATGGGTTAGTTCTTTGGATGTTACATAATTATATATATTGTATCATATGTGGTTAAGTTAATAAAATGAAAAATACAGAGGTATAGTTCTAAGACTTCCCAGATTTCCTAATAAAAGTTTTTTAGATGAATCATGATGCTTATTTAGTGCATGATGTATGTGTTTGCTATGCTATTTTTCTCTCTATGTAAGTGTTCCCTATAAATTTATAAAAGTTATGTTTGGTATGAAAGTGAATTTATTGACTCCAAGGGGATTATTTTATTGTGGTTGGCTTATTTTTTATATAGCAAGTTTATTTTCAACTTGTGATAAACTTGGTTTCAATGGGAGCTCTACACTGATGAATTTCACATTGAAGAGAATGATAAGAAGTTACAAAATTGGGATTGAGAATTGTAATGAGAAATGTTTTGAGCTATGGGCACTCAATATGGAGGATGGTTTTATAGATAAAGAATGATGGGTCACTATGGATCTTGGTACTATACCTATAAATATGTTGGCAGAACACGAAAAATTTGGATATGAAGGAAAATAGTAAGTTCTAGTTGTATTTTCAAATTTGGTGTTACTAAATGTCTCATGAGAAACTATAGCTAAGTAAATGTGTGATAAGTTAGGTAATTTACATATGTATAAGTCATTTTTAAACAATTTTTTCCTTTGAAAGAAGATATACCTACTAAAGATAAATGATGGAGACTTTGTGATAGAGCATCTAAATAATTTAATAAAATGGTCAATCTATTTTTACTATCAATATTAAAGTTCTTTATAAAGATAAGTGCATTAGTTTACTATGTTCTTTTTGAGATTCATGGGATAGTTTCGTAGTGGTTATTGGGATTAACACTTCCATGTTAATTAATGATGTGGTTACATCCTTGCTACAACTTAAATGAGGTAGAAAACCATGGGTTATTAAAGCATAAATCCATTATCTAAAAGAGTTCATTCCTAAGAATGAAATAAAAATAAGCCAATGGGAAGGAGTTATAAATCTATACGTAGATCTAAATATTTAGGAAAATCCTTACGGAAACAATAAAAATGTGTTAAAGATCGGTATTATAAAAAGGAATATAGATCTAAAAGTTTTCATAAAAGGAAGGTATTTTTTTATGTTCATTCCACAAAAGGAAAGACATTCTCAAAGGAAGGAGAGTATATGTATTTTTATTCTTCAAGCACAGATTCATATTATGATTTATGGCTAATGAACTTGAGTGGTTCTTTTCATATGACTCCTCACAATTAGTGGTTTATGAATATGAAAATTATAATGGAGGTCAAATTTTCGTAGGATATGGTACAATAACCAAAATCATAATATGGGAAAAGGTCATGTTGTTACTTAAGAATGGAAGGATTAAAACTAGTCTTGGATTTTACAATTTCTAGAGGTGACTAGAAAATTAATACCCATAAGCAAGATGAGTGATGTAGGTGTATATACTTATAAAATGGTTTAGGGAGAAATTGTGTTAATGATGTGATTTTAAAGTGGAACTCTACACAAGTTGATGAGAAGCACTCACTGATGTATGTAAAAAAGCTATTTTTGATAAGGGTGGTGTTGATGGTGCTAGACCTGCCAACATTCAGGGGATCTCCTCGATATGAAGTCCCAAAATAGACCTCACACCATTTGGAGTAGGAGTCCTAGTAGTGAGTGGTAATGTTATTCCTTGAATGTGGAAATACACAGAGGGAGGTATGATAACTCTGGGTGAGAGAAAGTGTGCGACCCTGTGGAGAGTCAAGTGCGATGCATGAAGGTTCCAACAAACAAAGGGAAAAGAAAGTGTGCCCCTTGGAAGCCTATAATATTATGCAGCTTGAAAGGAACACACAAGTGAAATGACATCACACGCTAGGATAAAGTGATGAGTTAATACAACAACACACATCAAAAAGATTCATACAAATGCAAATGAAGTAGTTCATAAGCATAAATCTAAGTTAAATAACATACATTGCAAATAAAAAATTAATAGTCCTACTATATTTACAACATGTGCATGAAATCTTGTTGGCTATGATTTTATTATTGTAAGTGAAAGTTCCATTCATACATACACCATTGATGACCACTAGCCCCAATAGTGGAACATTATAGTCAATAACATCTGATCCTCCAAAGAATTATACTCACTTGATGCTACAAAGAAGCCAAGGCTCTTTATAATACTCCCGAGCTCTTCCTAAGCCTAAGCCTAGCCAAAATATTGGCTCCCAAAAGAACTTTATATGAGTTAATAGATTATATTTATAACAATAAGGGGTGACTCTTGAACTCCCCTTTGTGACCTTTGGACTACCCTCATGACTCTTTAACTTCTTTACAAAATGAGGCATTAAATTATATGACAACTCTTCATCTTCCAATATTGGCACTTGGACTTTCACTTACAACATAATTACAAATAATATTACATTTTACACTCATACCCATATATGAAAAAAATATGGTAGAGACAACTTGAAAACCTAACGAGACAATACACTATGATGCTTGAGTTTGTTAATGCTCTAGATCGACAACTTCCACTAGATGCTTCTCAGTCATGTATCGATGCTAATCTTGGTGGTGTCTGATGACATCCAAAAAATACATGATTGTGTCGGGATGGAAGTAGACTCCAACCTCCATAGCATTCAGGTACAATGATTTGGAGCCATTCTTAACCTCTTTCTCGAGCAGGAGCAATATGGTTCTGATCTGGATAGGACTACCAATCTAGTTTTGCATGTTTTGTCTCTTCATCTCTAAATCCTCCTTGGTGGTAACCTATCTCAACTGCTCCAAGTACTCTTCAATATCCTACCTATCTTGGTGTTTCCATTTAGCTTTTGTGAGTGAGCTGACTGATGGGTTCTTATGGGTTTTCACCATGAAATCCAAATTTTTGTATAACCATACATATGAGGCCTAAATTTTTACAAAGAACGAGGAAAGTTTATTGTTTTGTTGAATCAACATTCAAACTCTTTCTTTCTCCAACTCTTCCTACAACTTCATCTTATTTACCAAAGTAAGTGGTGCCCCTTTGTATCACATTGTCCATTCTTGCACGGATGTGATGATAGTTTTCACATTCCCAAGAGCCTTGAAAAGTTCCCTGCTCTATTGTCAGAATCTATCCAAGTGGAAAAGTACCTTATGTATGGTCATGAGATCCTCATAGAGGTCTCGCATGGTCTCTCCAAGTGTGGATACTTCACCAAGTATCGCTGCTCTCATAACCCCAAGTAGACCTATGCGGAGACTGTGTTCTATGCTGCTACACAAAGCTCTTCTATCTCTTGCTGGCTAGCCTGTAAATTTTGTACCAATTGCTTACTCTCGACCATCAAATACTGAGTGTTTGATCTTGTTTCACCCGTGAAGGCAAAGTTGGCTTCGACAATGGTATTTGAATTGCTGTTGGTGTCTACCACTATCACCCTTTCTCTAATGAATGCAGGTGAATCATGAACATCCAGAACATGCTCTCTCCGTGCTTGTACAATCCTCTTTTGAAGTACATTATATGACAGATTGTACACATCCATTACGAGATCATCATCAAGAGGAACTATGTCCCCTTCCTTGCTCAGGGCTAACTCTGTGGTTGGAGGTGGTAGAGATTGAACGATGACCTATGGTGCATTGGGCATCAAGTCAACATCTTCATCATGTCATTCCAGTTGCAACTCCATGTCTACAACTTCAATCAAGTCTTCAATTTTCTGAGCAAGCTCCTGATCCTGCATCTATTCGCTCTCCCCCTCTACCACTGGTTGGTTTTTTCCTTTCTCTTAAACTTGAATCAATGTTGTTTCTCGTAACGTTGTGTCATTCATTTTTTTCTTCATTTTGCTTCTGCTTCTCCTCCTGTTCTTTTTTTCTTTGTTCCATTTCATACCTCAGTTCTTGTTCTGTTTTCTGCACCCTCATTTCTACTTCCTGCAAGCTTTGCTTTTATCTCTTCCTCCAATGTGCTCTCTGTCTCCTCTGCTTCCTCTACCAAAGCTGCTTGCATAATGATTGAATCTGATTTCACTCTGAAACTTTGGTTTCCCTCTATTATGTCGGCAACATTTCTCTTTCCTTGATCTTCTACTCGATTATTGCCTTCTGTTACTTTTGCTAGACTTGCTACAATGTTAGTGTTGAATCATTTTCTATAAACATTTGAGTGTCTACATATTGGAAATCTAACTAGCGGTTGCTCGACTGCTTCTGGAGTACTTCTTTCATTGGTCTCTCTTGAAGTAGCTCTCTTTAGTGACATGGTAACAATTATTGCTATAGAGAAGTGCTTCACAAGTGTGGTACTTGTGGGAAAAATGGACACCCATGGCAAGCAAACATTAGCTTAAGAAAATTGACTTTCAAGGCATGATCAAGAAACAAAATGGGCATCTGATGGGAAGGATTTCATAATTTTCATTTGCAGGAGGGACTAGCTACCTGTGTGAACTGTGCAATGCATGGTCCAAACAGTCAAGGATGAAGCTTGAGGCTTGACACTGCACAATGTGTAGTCCCATCATAGGCATAGACCAAGAGAGACTACGCATTGCATAGTCTCAGTGGCCAAGGTGACAGGTTGACCCTTGGAACTGTGCAATGTATAGTTGGACACAACCTACTATGCACTACATAGTTCCAAAGGCCAATCTTGTGGCTTGAAACTTAGGATTACGCAGTGCCCAACTAGGAAAGGTAAAACTGGTCGAGGAAAGTGCATATATTCCCCAGGGAAGTGTGGAAAACAAGCATATCTATGTGACAGTGTAAGATTGATTATAGATCTGGCTAAGTGTAAATGAATCATGATAAATCAACTATGGAAACTGAATGAATGGGAAGGGAATCAAATCGATGAGGAGAGTCACCGCAATGATGACCATTGGTGCAAAAATAAAGAAACTGACACGACTCTTGTGAAATGAGAATGATAACTTGAAACAACACTTCTACAAGCTAAAATATGTTGAAATTCCAACATCCATGAAGAGAAACACATAAAATAGTAGTCACACAAGCAAAACGACAAAAAGTGATAGAAAAGGTGGCAAAAGGTGATAAAAGAAAAACTCACTTGAAAATGCGATGATGACCCCATCAAAGGTTCCTTGATCTCTTTAGGAATGATAGAGCTACAAGATAAAATTATCGAATGAGCTCTAGAGGTGTTAATTAACTAGATTTGAGCAAATGAGGTTTTAAGATGTGCATGCTTGAGATCAAGGACAAAGGTGACACTTGGCGGAAACTTTTAAAAATAAAAATGTGCCATATTCGGGAAACAAATAATAGATCCCTACTTCCTAGGGATGATTTTTTCCTTTTAGTTTTATTTCTTTTCCGGGGTGGGGGGCTTTCCATTCACACTTCTGCGAAAGACTACATATTTTTGGGGCACTCATAAACTTTTTGGCTCAGTGTGAACTACGTAATGTTTGAGCTTAGTGAAGATTGCGTAGTTTCTAGGATCAATGTTGGGATGCCTTCCATGAATGCACAGTTTTTGAGCTCAAGGTTAATTTCTAGTCAGGATTTCACAATTCCTATCATCAAGGCTGCTTTCCCTCAAGGATTGTGTAGTTTTTGGAGGCAAGCCCAAAACGGCTATGAGACCAAGTTGGGAGATCATCTTATGAGTTAGAAGAATCAACTAAGTGAGCAAACACAATCAGAAATGAAAATATAAGTCTCATTCAAAGCACGAATACCTAGATCAGTGTAAGATGAGCTATTTTAGATAAGAAGGGAGGCTCCAAAATTGAGGCATAGTAAAACTTTTGGAGGGTGGTTATAGTCGCTAAAACATTGGCGACACACTAGTAGAACTCTAGCTCTCTGTATGGACCTTTTCTCATTCAAAGTAGGTATAACTCCTCCAAAATTATTGTTCATCTCTTTGATCATCATAGCTTCTTCACTTAGCTTGGGCTAAATCTCTAGTCCTTACCATTCTCTTCATCAGAAACACACATACATAGCCAATTTAGACTGAGTTGTTTCAATTGTCGATGAGGAGTATATAGATGCACAAGTAAAATAGATTGTAATATTTTTAGTTTCATCTTTTGTATTGCTCCACTACCAGCAGGCCTAGACAGTACTGTGGCAAAGTCACTTTAGGAATACGAGCATTGCTGCACTACCAGTGAGCTTGGATAGTACCTTGGCAGAGTTACTTGCTTCACCTCTCTGTGCAGGAAACATTTATCTTCTTTCGCCCTTTATTTCATTATTTCATTTTTATTTGTTCAAAGAACTGTGCATAGGCACTTATTTATTTCATGGGGTGGAAGAGGGATCCTGATTTATTGAGAGAAGAAGAGGTTTTATCTTTAGAGAAGGATATTTACATATATACTTATGACATACTTGTTAAGGTTTTTCATCCCTCCTTAGTCTACTTGACTTAGTTGAAAAGGGTTAGCTGAAAATAGAAGACCGATTTGAGTAGGCGGTACTAGTTAAAAGTGAAAGCATTGTGATTTCACCATGAATCTCTCTGAAAGGGAAATATCTTCCATTAGAGTATCATAGACTAAAATAAATGTAACATTGACATAAAGAGAGGGAATAGATAGATAACCAAACGTTGATAGCAGTACAACTTCCTCTTAGATTTCACCGAGCTTGTCTAAGAAGCCAAACACAGTTTCATGCAGAAACTAGCCTATAGCTGAAAAGAAAACAAACTAAAGAAAAGAAGTGGGATAAAAGTGAAACAAGGTAAAGTAAATCATGGAAACAACCAAGAAAAGAAAAACTACTCCTACTCCTAACCTAAACAGAACATAGGCTAGAGTTATGTAAGGTGATACTTCCAATGCAGCGACCGATGCATCGGTTGGCCTATATAGGCGAGGTAATGCATGTCAAGCAAGATATACATGCATACCAACAAGGAAGAAGATAATTCAATACAAACCAAAACATTCAAAGTTTGAATGCACCAGCAGAAAAGTAAAAATGGAAAGTGCATGAAAAGCACTCTACATATGTACCATGGTGTCCAAACACATTGCAATCTAAGGATAAGCAAGCACTCACTTTCAAACTATGAAGGCGAGCAAACATGAAGAAAGAAGAAAATTTTCGTTTAGCAACAGTGCTCGCCATAGACAAATCCTCCAATGACAAAGCGATAGGATTCTGTAATACAGATGGAGGGTTCGATAATTGTAAGAAAAATTGATTTTCAATATGTGTGATAGAGTGATGAGGAGCCTCAGAAGATTCAACATTATTCTGATAGGAAGAAGAAATGACCTCAAGGCTACGATAACTTTACATAACCATGAGCTCAGGCTAAAGTGCCTCAACAGCTTGGGGAATTTCCAACTCATCAGTAGGTAGATCATCAGAGATTGATGGATGGGAAATATTAGTAGTAAAAAAAATCAAAATCATGACTGGATGAATCAATGAATATGTCATGAAAACCATGATCAACAAGTTTAAGATCATAGATGGAGGCATCCTCATGATTTTATGAATCGCAGAGAGGGGAAGATGAAAATTGATAAATTTAACCCTCTAATATTTTAGAAAGATTAGATGAGAGATCAGGAAGATCAAGAGTAGAAGATTCATCCTCTCAACATCTGGATGAAAAACTGACATCCCATGTGTTCTGTGAATGATCAGGAATTGAATTTTCACAAGATTCAACGGAAGTTACAGAATCGTGGGAAATGTAAAAATGGTGAAGGAGAGGTGCAGAAGGAAGAGAATCATCATTCGTCACATATTCTTTTAGAGAACAATCTTCCGGATTAATCACAATGTAAGGATTGGGTCGACGTTTCGAACCAAATAATGTGGCTCATCCTTAGGAAAAGGAGAGAAATCAATTGATTTGAGAGAATAAATAGCATGGATGCATCATTCTTAAGTGTTAGCCATTCAGAATTAGCCGTTGGTGAAATAAAATTATTTCGTTAGAAACTAGTTGTTATGTAATAATAATATGAGTATAGAAATATAAGTCACAATATTACATTAAATATAAATATATCTAATAAAATAAATTAAAAGAATGCGTTAACCTTAAATGAGGAATAGGAAGAAAACTAAGCCGTTAAATAAGTAATATGATGTAAACTAGCCAATTATAATATTAAAATAATTTAATAATAATATAGGTAAAAACTAGTTGTTTATGTAATGAATTAGAGGCTAGTAAAAATAGTTAATTTAAATTACAAATAAAAAATTAATAATAAATTATTTCAGAATAATTTATAATAAGAAAATAGAGACTGAGTGGTTAATAATAATATATTAATATTAATAATAAAACCTAGTAATAAACCTAGTGTTATTAAGAAATTAGATGTTATGTAATGAAACTAGTTGTGATAGATATACATAATTAATATACAATCAAATAATAATATCGATGAATAATTAATAATATTATAGCCGAGACAGGGCTATGAATAAAATTGGTATTAATTATAATAAATAGGTGAAAGAAAATGAAAATTAATAAATAAGATACAATTTAAAAACTATCCTAAACTAATTAATTAAAATTTTTCTTTAAAGAATATTTGGTTAAAACCTTTATTTGATTTAGATATATTTTATAACCTAATATTTAAGAACTAAATTTTATCAAAACCTCAATAAGTGTTATAATCTAGAGGAAAGATCATCTCATTGAAAAGAGGAAATCAAAGTAAGGAATAACCAACAACAAGGGGAGAGCAAATAAATTTGAGGAAGAAATCATCTGAAGCCAAGAAAGATAAGGGGGAGGAGAGGGTGGAAGAGTTAAGAGGCAAGAGCTAGATTCAAAATTTTACTTAATTTCCATCTATCATCCCTATTAAGGTTTTTGGCATGCCTCTCAATCTTAATCGCTTCCCTGAGCTTCCTGTGGTGGAAATGACCAATTTTAGCAATGACCTTAGATTCTTCAATGCAGACATGGTGTTTTGATTTCTCAGCATGTTCTTCAAGGGTTGATGTGCGGGGGAGATTTTGTTTGATGTGATTAATCTGGAAGATTGTTCTCTAAATGATGGATCACAAAAGTCTTAGATCTAACACATATTCTTGTTTAGCTATGGGCTCTGCCACGTAATCATCGTGAATGATATTGTAGGTTGGTTGTTCAACACAAAATCCATCCAGAACTTGATCCTCGTGAACATCACATGATAAATTTGAAACAGGTGAACACAATACATCCAAATCCGAAGGATCAGAAGGCCCAAAGCATGGAGGACGAGGAGATAACACATCATCACAACCATCAGAGTCACAGTTCAAATCTACACTGAAATTTTGAGTAAGTGGGGTAGGAGAATATGGTGGTATATCAACAGATGATTTCTCAACTTCTCCGTCCTTGAACCGCAGAACTAGAGATGTTTTATGAGAAGGGGATGGAGGGTTAGTTGAAAAGGAATCCTTCTCTATCTTAGATTTAGAAGATCTAACATCGAGGTATGTTGGGAGAGGTTCAAAAGATTCTAAATCATGTGGATTTTCAAGATATAGTAATATATCTACCAAGAAAGACCAATCAACTTCATCCTTAGGAAATTCAAAGTAGTAATGAAAAGAACGATCATGAAAACACTGAATAGATTGATCAGGTGCTTTATGTAATTTCAAAATTTTCTTATTAAGAGATTTACAATCATAAAGATCAAAAGAGCATCATGACCCTATAAAAAATTGTTCGAAAGAGTGAATGGAGTCATTTGGCAATGTGTTACACTAGTTTCACATACGCCCTTCGAATGCGAGAATGAACAATCTACAGGCAACATCCTCATAGTGGATGTTGTGCTTTGTGCATAAATCATGAAATTATGTGGTGTGGTCAAGTAAGGTTGTTTCACCCTTGCCATTCAATTTTAGATTGGACAAGTCATCAATAATTTACGCCAACGCTTTCAGATTTGCATGTCTGGAAATATGTGATGGGGTTATGATTTGTTGAGAAGTCATTAAACGTGTGTAGAAATTAAAAAAAAAATTGAAGGGCTCAGCTTGCCATTCTTCCAGTGCCATAAATGTTGACGGTGCAGGACCCACCAACATTTTAGGGATCTCCCTGGTATGAAGTCCCAACTAGACCTCACACAGTTTGGAGTAGGAATCCTAGTAGTGGGTGGTAATATTTTTCCTTGACTATAGAGACACACAGAGGGAGGCATGGTAAATTTGGGTGAGAGCAAGTGTGTGACCCCATAGAGAGTCAAGGGTGATGCATGAAGGTTCCAACACATGAAGGGAAAAGGAAGTGTGCCCCTTGAAAGTATGTAATAATATGTATCTTGAAAGGAACACACGAGTGAAATGACATCACAAGCTAAGATGTAGAATAATCAACAAGATAAAGTGATGAGTTAATACAACAACACACTTCCAACAAGATTCATATAAATGAAAATGAAATAATTCATAAGTATAAGCATAAGTTAAATAATGTACATTGCAAATACAACAAGAATAGTCCTACTATATTCACAATATATGCATGAAAGTGTGTTGGCTCTAATTTTATTATTATAAGTGAAAGCTCCATTCATACATACACCATTGATGACCACTAGCGCCAATAGTGGAACATTACAGTTAAGAACACCTGCTCCTCCAAATAAGTATACTCACTCTACACTACAGAGAAGCCAAGGCTCTTCACAATACTCCCAAGCACTTCCTAATCCTAAGCCTAGCCAAAAGCTTGGCTCACAAAGGCCATTTACATGAGTTATGAGGTTCTATTTATAACAAAAGGGTGTGACTCTTTAACTCCCCTTTGTGACCTTTAGACTACCCTCATGACTCTTTAATTTCTTTATAAAATGACACATTACATTACATCATGACTCTTCATATTCTAATATTGGCACTTGGAATTTCACTTACAACATAATTACAAATAATATTACATTTTACACTCATACCCATATATGAAAAAATAGGGTAGAGACAACTTGACAGCCTAACAAGACAAGACACTATGATGCTTGAGTTTGGGAACACTCTAGCTCAAAAAATTCCACTTGATGCTTCTCAGTCACGTATAGATTCCAAGCTTGGTACTGTTTGATGACATCCCCAAACTGCATGATGGTGTAAGGCTGGAAGCAGACTCTAACCTCCATAGCATCTCGGTACAATTATTTTGAACTAGTCGTAACTTCTTTCTCGAGAAAGAGCAACATGGTTCTGATCTAGACATGACCACCGATTTAGTTCTGCATGTTTCATTTGTTCAGCTCTAAATCCTTCATGGTGGAAACCTGTCTCAACTACTCCAAGTACTCTTCAATTTCCTACCAGACTTGGTTTTTTATTTTATCTTCGGTGTGTGAGGTGACTGATGGGATCTTGTGGGTTCTCACCATGAAATCCAAATTATTCTATAACCGTACATGTGAGGTCTAAATGTTTGCAAAGAATGAGGTGAGTTTTGTGTTGTTATGAATCAACATTCAAACTCTTTCTTTCTCCAACTCTGCCTGCGGCTTCATCTTCTTTAGCAAATTAATTGATGCCCCTTTGTATCACATTGTCCATTCTTGCATGACGATGATGGTAGTTTTCACATTCCTAAGAGTCATGAAAAATTCTTTGCTCTGCTGCTGCAAGTTATGCAAGAGAAAAACGACCTTATGTATGGTCTTGAGCCCCTCATAGAGTTCACGCATGGTCTCTCCAAGTGTTTATACTTCACCAAGTATCACTACTCTCATTTCCCCCAAGTATATCTATGCAGAGACTACATTCTATGCTACTACACGAAGCTGTTTTATCTCTTACCAGGAAACCTATAGATTTTCTACGAATTGCTTACTCTCAGCCATCAAATACTGAGTGTTTGATATTGTTGCACCCACGAAGGCAAAGTTAGCTTCAAAAATGGAATCTGGATTCCTGTTGGTGTCCACCACTATCACCCTTTCTCTAATGAATACAGGTGATGCATGAACATCTAGAAAATGGTGTCTTTGTGTTTGTACAATCCTCTTTTGAAGTTCATTATATGACAGATTGTACACATCCATTATCAAATCATCATTAAGAGGAACTATGTACCCTTCCTCGCTCGAGGCTAACTATGCAGCTTGAGCTGGTGTAGATTGAACGATGACCCATGGTGCATTGGGAATTAAGCCAACATCTTCATCCTACGGTTCCAATTCCAACTCCATGTCTACAACTTCAATCGACTTAGCTTAAGAAAAAATTAGCTTAAGAAAATCGACTTTCATGGCATGATGAAACAAAAAACCGAGCATCTGATGGGAAGGATTGTGTAGTTTTTATTCGCAGGAGGGACTGGATACCTATGGGATCTTTGCACTATGTAGTCCCAACAACAAAGGATGAAGCTTGAGGCTTAGGACTGCACAATGTGCAATCCCAGCCTAAGCATAGACTGTGAGAGACTATGCATTGCCTAGTCTCAGTGGCCATGGTAACAAGGTGACTGCTAGAACTACACAGTGTGCATTTGGGCCCAACCTCTACTACACACTATGTAGTTCCAAAGGCCAAGCTTGTGGCTTGAATATTAGGATTGCGCAATGCCTAATTGGGAAAGGTAAAACTGACCGAGGAAAGTGTAGATCTGCCTCAGGGAAGTGTGAAAAACAAGCAGATCTACATGATGATGTAAAATTGAGTGAAAATAAAAATAAGTGTGAATGAATCATGATAGATCAAGTGAAAAAACTGAATGAGCAATAAGAGAATCAAATTGGTGAGGAGAGTCACCGCAATTATGACCATTAGTGCAAAAACAAAGAAACCAATGTGACACTTGTGAAAGGCAAATGAAAACTTGAAACAATAATTCTACAAGCTAAAATGTGTTGAAACTCCAGCAACCATGAAGAGAAACAAGCAAAAAGCACTCTCACAAGTTAAACTGCAAAAAGTGACAATAGCTTGTGGGCCCCTTTGGGGTAAGTTGGAACGTCAACTTCTCAGGTTCATAACTTTGGCATACAATCTTTGTTTGGCTATCATAATACCTCATTTCAAAGATCTTGAATAGGAGGTTAAAAATAATATAAGAAATTGGTTTGGCAGTTTTGCAATCTCTCTGTTTTCTCTAAAAACACCTTTTAGTCCCTCAAAATGGCTCTAGAAGTTGAAGACCCGAAAAACTGCCAAAAAAATTAAGTTATCCTACAATTAAGGAAACTGAGAAGAAATAACAACGAGGATCCAAGTGGAACAGGATGATGGCCACCAATATCCACCTGGATCAATCCTCCCCCTTAGGAAGCAATGGTCCCCATTGGATTGAGTGCCTCCATGAGATAGGGAAACATCTACTGAACTTGGTCCCTGTTGAGCCACTTGCCTTGGTGCAGGAGTTGGACAAATTTGACAACCTGATACAATTGGTTCTTCTGTTAACGAGTGTTCTTGATCTACATGTCCATGATCCGATCGATTTTGGCCTGTTCCATGTTGTCTGGATTTAGCTTTGTTAGTGTGAGTTGTTATGCAATGTTTGATGTGTCCAATAATGGTGGAAAGTATGGCCAAAGGCGGTCCACATTCAACACTCGGTGCAATCCAAGGAATGGGGAAATGTTGAGCTCAAAATGATTTTCTCCCACAACATTAGTGATGGTGTAAGGCCCATATCAGAATAGGCAAAGCTTGCGGTGGGCCCCAAGGAGATGGTCCTTCTACAAATGTAACCAAACTCTATCTCCCACCTGGAACTTATGTGGCACCTGATGTCAATCATGATGTTGCTTGTACTTAGCATTTGCTTTTTCCAATATGTCACAGACCTACTGGCGGATGTGCTTAATGTGTTTAATGAAGTTGGTAGCTTTATCAACTTCGGACTGTACATGATCTGGATCTACGTCAGTAGCCATAAGTGGTATGGAAACACCAATGGGACATAGTGGATGGAATCACAACACCACTTGAAAGTGGTTGTGGTTAGTTGAGATATGGAGAGCTCTATTGTAGTTATGCTTGACATAGGAGAGGATTTCATCCCATATGCATGGATGTTTCGAGTTGTGCATGCATAGAATGGGCAAGATCATCTTGTTGAAGGCCTCTATTTGGCCATCACTTTTGGGGTGGAAAGTCATGGACTTAATGAGCTTGGTATCTAACATCGACCATAGGCTTGACCAAAATGTACTTAGGAACTTACTATCTTGATCTGAGATAATGGACGGTGGGATCTCAAAATGTACCCTCACTCATTCAAAGAAAAGTTTAGAAGCAGCTTCTACTGTTATACTCTTCTTATAGGCTTCCATAATGGCCACCTTAGAGAATCTGACCACGACCAAGAAAATGAAGTCATTGCATGCCTAGTAGAAGGAAGGCCTGACATGTAATCCATGGAGATGGATTCCCAAGGTTGAGTAGGATTAGGGAAAGGAGTATATAGGCCTTGTTTCCTGATGGTTAGTTTGGCAATGGCATAGGTAGTATAGGATTTGATGTACTTCCAACCATCCCGTTGTAGGTCTGGCCAATAAAAATACTATGTGGCACTACCACTGTTTTCTCTACTCTGAAATGTCCAACGACCCAACTGTAGTGTGCCTCCCATATTATCTTGGCATGCTCACTTGAAGGAACACAAAGGCGTCCTAGGTGGCATAATAGTGCAGCTTGGAGGTGAAAATATGGAACTTGCTTTCCTTCCAGGAGCATCTGGTATGTGTTGTCAAATTCTAGATCGATCTTATAAAGATGCAACCACCCCAAAGTCTCATGTCCACAAGAGTTGAGCATAGTGGTGAATGCCATAACCAGTGGTCGGCTAAGTCAATCTACAACATTATTGGTGTTGACCTTATTGTACTTTATGTTCAAATGGAACTGTTGCAGATATGTGGACCATTTTTTATGGCGACTTTTTTCCAACTTTCCTTGTGTCTATATGAATTGCAGGGGTTGGTGTTCTTTGTGGATGACTGTTTCCTTCCCCATAATGTAATTCTTCCATTTTCGACAGGCCTGCACATTAGAATACATATCTTTTTCATAAGTGGGTTACTTTTGGACTATATCTGAAAGTATCTCACTGTGATATGCCTCCAGATTCCCCTACTGGGTAAGAACTGAACCAATATCATAGTCAGAGGCATCTTTCTTAATTTAAAATGGTTGTTGTAGGTTTGGTAATGAGAGAACTGATGCAGAGCAGAGGCGATGCTTTAACTTGATAATCACCTTCTATTGGGATTTTGAAAAAAATAACTTTTCTTTCGCTCTACACTTGGGGACTTGACTCAAAGGCCAAGTGATATGAGAGAATCTTGACATGAACCTATGACAGAAATTGGTAAGACCAAGAAATCTGTGGATCTCTATTAGAGTGATTAGGATTGGTCAATCCTGAATAACTTGTATCTTGGCTGGCTACACATGCACACCCCTCTCATCAATGATATACCTAAGATATTGAACCTCAGTCATCCCTAAAGAGTATTTCTCTATATTGGCACACTATTTGTGTTGTTGTAGGGTTTGGAGGATCTGTCAGATATGGTGTATGTGCTCTTTCCAATTCCAGTTGAAGATTAGATCTCATCTAGGTACACTACCACAAACGAGTTGGTGAATGGCGGCAAGATGTTTTCTATCAACTTCATGAAGGCTGTGGGGGCACTCATCAACCCAAAAGGCATGACCAACCATTTCAAAATTCCCTCCTTGGATTTGAAGGTAGCCTTCCACACACCATAGGGTTCAATTGGTTCCTGGTGATAACTAAACTTGAAATCAATCTTACTAAAATATTTGGCACCCTTGAGCTGGTCCAGAAAGTCATCAGTGTGTGGGATTTGATACCTATTCTAGATAGTGATCCTATTCAGTGCCCAATAGTCAACAAAAATCCTCTAGGTTCCATCCTTCTTCTGTACCAATACGATCGGGCTCCCACGGGGTGATGGACTTGGCCTGGCATGCCCTTTTTGCAACAAATCCTAAATCTAGCCCCTGATCTCATCATTCTCTAGAATGAACCATTGATAGATTGGTCCATTGGGTAAAAATGTGCTTGAGGTAAGATCAATGGATTGCGTGAGTTAACAGTGTAGGGGTACCACTTTGGGTGAAGTGAAGATGTCCCTGTACTCCTCCATGACCTTGTCCATTTGTTGCTGCCATACAGAGGAGCCTTGTCTAGAGGTCATGGAGGTGGCCACAATCTTCTTCTTTCTCTAAGAGTAAATCATAAGGGAGATAAACTCCTCGTCTGAGAAATGACCTTAATTGATTTCTTCATAGATATTAAAGATATGGCAGTAGGTGGTGCTACCTCCACTTTCCGATATAACTTATTACAAAAAGTAATAATAATAGTGTGAGGCCTACACTCATACACAACATGACACTTCCAAAATTATGGTTAGTCTAATAATACATCACAAACTTCAAGAGGAGCAACATCACACAATACCTCATCTATGAAGGGCTTGATGCTATGGGGAAGGTGACATTGTTGGATGACGCGGAGATCTCATCCTTGGTGAAGCCACTCGATGGTGCACGGGTGTAGGTGTGGTGTGTTAGGTAGGCTTAGCCACTTCATGACCTCTAATGAAATGAGATTCTTTTGGCTCCCACTATCGATAATGAATTGCAGCAGAGAACCCTTCACCCACATCTGTGAGTAAAAGAGGCACTCCCGCTCCTCTGGATCTTTGGGCTCAATATTCTGGATCTTAGTGGTGGAAACGGTGGCATTGGGCTCCGCATCAATAATATTATTCCACTTGTAATTCCCCTTGTCAGTTTTTGAATCAGAGTCAGAATATGCATCTGATTTAGAAGCCTTCATCTCGGCTAGGAGTGACTACTTGGCTAGACACTCACTCATGTTATGAGTGTGACTCTTATGGAACTTACATCATTTTCCCATGTCCTTCTTTGTCTTCGTAGTGTTATTATTTTCTTACGGCTACTACTAGTTGTCCTAGTTCACCCTACCTTGGCTTTGTCCTTTTTTCTATGGTTTGGGGTGCCTTTCTCTTTCTTTGGATTCGCAAATCCAAAGTCTCACTTCTTCTATTTAAATTTCTACTCCTTCTTGATAGCATATCGGTAGGTGGTGCTGAGTGAGGATATGTCCAAGAACTCCATCTCGTCCTGGATGTAGTTATGTAGATAGCCGCGGTACTTGAGTACAAAATGCCACTCAAAATCCTTGATACCCAACTTCGTTCGAAGAGTATAAAAAATATTTTTGAACTCCGGCACACCTTGCTCCCTTCCCTGCAACAGAGTGGTCCACTTTATGTATTTATCTTCACAACTCTTGACAGGGTAATATTGCTCCTTGATCGAATCTCGAAAAGAATTCCATGTGGGTGTGGATAAAAATAATGACGGTTCTCTCTTGTCCCTCTTATTATAGTAGGTTTCCCACCAGTCCTTGATGTGGGGGGTGGATTTGAGTAGAAAAGGTAATATTTTCTCATTTGGAAAAATAATGAATTGGAAAATATCCTTCTGACAGATTTAACCATTTATCTATGACATCTACATCTACAAATGGATGGAGGAAATTTGAAACCCTTGCTGAGGCCAACTTTAGTCTTTTGGAGGGAAACATAAAGTTTGAGTTTCCTTTTAGTAATTTCTTGCCCAAGGGTTTTTATAGAAGGTATAATAATATTATTTTAAATTCTTCTTTGGGTCACTTGGGATTCCTATGGGGAGTAGGGTTTCCCCTCTAGGGAATCTCATCCCGAAACTTCCCAATTTCAACACTCCCTCCCAACTAAGGATGAATTTCCATTAGCTTCATAAGTCTCTTCTCGAATGACATGTTTAATTATAAAAACGTAGGTATTTGCATCATCATTACATCTCATCTTATCTCATAGAAGAAGAATAATGCACAATCAAAGGTAGGGGAGATCAATCATCAAACCATGCTAGTATCCAAGTCCAATCTCATGACCTTCATCTGAGCTACATCAGAAAAGCACCCATCTCATCATATCGCATCTCAACTTGACTCCTTTGATCATTAGTTGAAAAATATTGTGTTGGCATTATGGCTAATGAATTATCCTTAATGGAAACTTACTTGATAAAGATGTCAACATTAGGATAATAGGATGATTATGCAAGATGGAATAAATGAAACATAAGTGATGAATAGAGAAATGATGGATCAGAGATAGATGGATGTTGAATATGAAGTGTGGGAAAGTATACATGGATCCTATACAGAAGGGTCATGTACATACACAGGCATTGTGAAGAAAAGTCGTGTACATAATCCACAACATGGTAATCTGGATACCGGAGGTCTTTACCATGGTATTGGTCCATAATAATGAGAGTGACAATGGTTATTTGATCCCATCAAGGAATACTAACGATGTTACTAAAGGATTGGCCTAAGGTACATGCTAAGGATAAATCTATATAAGGAGATGGAGATCAAAATTTCAGGTGTGCAAGTAATGTGATTTGATTTGGAACAGGTGTGCACTAGGGAACAAGGAGAAGAGTGAAATTTGAAAGATATGGAGATGTGTTGACATATATGCTTGATTGATTTGCATGTTGAAAATTTCTAAGTAGCTAAGAATGATAGATATGTGGTTATAATGATGTTGTGATATGAATGAAGTATTATAAAAGTATGTAATTTTGACAGTAAGGGTTGTAGAGAGTAAAGTTGTGTTTGCAGTGAATGTTTTCAGATCTGTACACAGGTTTTTCTCATGTTGGTCACGTACATATGTGGATCTTCTTCTGTGTAGTCGTGTATATATTCTGTGAAGTGTTTTCAGTTTGTGTAGATGTGTATGCTGGTGTTGTGTGTGGTAAGTGGGTACATACACTGATACACTCATATATTGGGGTTTTTGCAGTATGGATTTTTGATGATATTTGATCGTTTTTGTTTTGTTTCTTGTTGTCTATCAATGATGTCTCTATCATGATAATCTTTGTTTTATAACGTTGATTGGGTTGAATAAGACTTGATATATTTATCAGTGATGGTGTTGCATTATGATTGGGTTTTCAATAAGTTAATTCAGTATTCAGTGACTGACCTAGTGATTCAGTTTGAATGAATGGAGATATGTAAGTAGGTCTTATATAGAGGAACAACATACATACACAAGTGTACTACAGAGAATTAGTTTATAGTTTTTGAAATATATATGATCAAGTTTTGTCATGATAACAATTGGTTTTTGAGATGAACAGAGTATGACTTCGTATATTTATGAATGGTTGTGTATTGATATGATCTGGTTTGGTTTGGGTTGGTTACAATAGTTGGTTGAGATTCAGTGATTTTTTTGTTGATGTTATAATGTTTCAGCTGGTTCAATGACTGGATGAGGTGGTTCAGTGTTTGGTTTCATAATTGCTACTTGGTACTAGGCTAAATGATGAAAGTGGGTCTAATCTAAAAATATGATAAAAAGTGGCCTATAGGTTTGATGATTTCAGTCAGGTGGATCTAGTATCAAATATTATGAAACATGGTCCAGAAGAAGAGCTGAGGGTTGAGCCTTCAGTAAGGGAGTTAGAGCTTCCTTTAAGTGATAGATGGTAAATTTTTATAGGGTGTAGGTGCTCCCATCCAATAGTAGTCAGTAAATGAGACCAAGGGGGTGGAGCTCCCTTCCAGTGGGTGCAGGATAATGAGAGAAGGTTTTAGCCTTTTGTGGGTGGGTCCCTGGGTATTCGTATGAGTTTGCGCCAACAAAATATTGTAAGACATTTTTATTTATAATAAAATAAGAAGACAAATATGACGACAATAGTGGTTTTCTCCCACATTGGGTTTCCACATAAAATCCTGGTGTTCATGTGTGATGATATGTTTACTGTGTGTTTATGATCTATCTACTTCTTAATACTCATGGTTACTGTTTAATTAATGATTAATGAAGTAATGATGCACCGGCTAAAGATGAAAACATGATGAAATATATGAAAAGCTAGTTATCTGGATATACATTGTTTTCCTTTATTGAAGTCACGTACATATGCTGGTTGCATGAATGACAATAGAGTATGGAAATAAGAATATGAAATGAAAAGTTGAAGTGTGTTTAAATACAAATTCACCCCCCGTCTCAATATTTTTACCAATGTATCAATCCAATAAAAGAGGAAGAATCATCATAGGGAACCCAGATACCACCCTATATCTAATGACAATAGGAAGGATACCACATACCAAGAATGTGAATCTTCTTAGCTAAGGGGCTAAGAAAACAATTACTCAACAATTGAGGCTAAGAAACCATTACTTAGAAGAATCATCATCGAGGAGCCTTTGTTGCCATCCTCACCATCAAGGTGCCTCTTCTACCAACCTCACCATTGGGGATCCTCTGCTACCACCCTCACCATCAAGGAGCCTCTACTACCACCCTTTACCAATAGGTGAGATCTACTTACCACAAGGGAAAGGATCACACTATGTCCTATTGACTTGCGACAATAAGCGAGATCAAATTAAGGATGACAATCTGTCCTATACAATAGGAAATATCAACTTAAGGATCACACTCCATCCTGTTGTCCACTAATCCTCCATCTAGACACTTAAGATTCAAGTGGTGGAACATCTGCATCCAAGAATTGAGAGAGATTGAGCTATCACATGGGTAAGGATACATACCCTATCTCAAGTCACCTCAACCCATTGGCTAGATGGGGAGGTCCAATCCCAACAAGTCTATTTTATGGGTAGGATGCCAACTAGGTTATATTTTTCCAAAGCGATGATAGGCAGGATCAAATTACCACAAGGGTAATGATACACACCCTATCTTATTTTTCAAAGGTCCCTAAGCCCTAGGAGCTCTTACTGCTACATTCCCACCCTGGAATCTCAACAGGGGGGAAGAGCACCCTCAATGTTATTGATTAATGGAGACACTTACCTGGGAGAGTCACATCCATCAATCCAAGCTGCACTCTGAATATCAAGAAATTAGAGCATCAAAACTTTTCTCTGCAACATGTCAAAGTGGTGATATATGGCACCAGATCAAACAACACACTGAAGAGTTCAATCACATTGCCATATGCAATACATTAAAGTAGTAGTCCTCTATTTCTTGTTCATACAGGAGATTAAATTAAATATTATGTTAGAGAAATTCATGACATAAAGAAAAAATATCATATTCATCCTTTCTCCCTCTCACGCAAGGAGGTATCCACCATAACCCTGAGCTTGTCTTATATAACAACATCACATTAATCCATGAATATGTCTTTGTCCCAAATATATATGTCTATATTTTATCTTTCTTAGGTTCCATGCTTTCAACATAAGGATCCATGTGAGAAATCTAACAATAATAATCCATCAACGCAATCAAACATTCCATGATCCTGACAAATCACTTCTATATGAGAAGAGGATCCTAAAACTTCTTGGGGTAATTCAGTCCTATCAGTAATGAAATGTTAGCACATAAAATTAGTTAACAAAGACATACCTTTAACAACATCAAATATACATCAATCCAAGTCTTGCAATCATCAGTCTCATATTCATCTATCTTAGAATTTTTGAGGTATCCCCAAGTTTATAATCATTATGAAAATAATAATAGGTGTTGGGATCTCATCAAGGGTATCTCCCTCTAAATGGGAATATTCTTTAGTCATCATCATTACATCAATATAATTGATTCTTTAGGGTATAGCCATATTAGTTCATACACAATTGTCATATATGAGATTGTGGAGTCAAATTATATCATGTTCTCATATCATATCTTATATTTTCAGTTATTATATAAGTATATTATATATATAATTGAAATTCATCATCAGCTATTCAATTGTCTCCACTATCGTATCATGTCATTAAATCACACATCAACGATTAATGCATTAAAATTAGGTGCCAATCTGACTCAAGTGTACTCCGAGGCAATATCACATATCTATCACCTTATACACTCATTTCCATCAGATTCCTAACATCATCAAATCAGGGCATCCATTTTTGTCATATTGTCAAATTTATCATGTTGTTAAGTCATCTTATCATTTATAAATTATCAAAGCATTATCAATATCAACAATAAGATAGTTAGTAGATCCTAAGTATCAACATTACAATCACACTATTGCAATCAAGGTTATCATACTCGTTACAAGTATTGAAAACAATATCAAGTTTCCATATATCAAAGTCAATGTTTATAGCTATGCTTTATCTTTAGACAAAATCAGGATATCTAAATATGGTCAATAGAGAGTTTAAAAACTATAAAAGTGTCCCGCTATATATCACATGTACTAGGAATCAAACTTACTCACACACACACCACACACACACACCACACACACACTACTAATCACATAATATATATATATAGATAGATAGATAGATAGTATTAGATAGATAGATTAGTTAGCTATCATCTATCTATCTCATCTCTCTCTCTCTCTCTCTCTATATATTATATATATAGATTGGACTAATATGGTGTGTGATTGTGTCTGTGTTGTGTGTGAGTAAGTTTGTTTCTGAGTAGCATTGTGATATGTATAGGGGAACTTTATAGTTTAATCATTGATATTTAAGATATCCTGGATTTTTTTCTAAAGATATAAGGCATAGCTATAACATGACTTTGATATACGGATACTTGATATTGTTGTAATACTGTAACGAGTTATGTATACCTGATTGCGTAGTTGATTGTAGCGATTATATCTACCTATCTTATTTATCTATCTATCTATATATATTATATAGTATACTTTATATATTATAGAATCGAAATTTTTTGAAGGGTAATATTCTTCTACCTCAGCTTAAACTGTGCAATCCTCGATGTGCAGCTAATATTGAAACATAAACTGTAATATTTATATACCTTAGCAACTTATAACATATGCATATGCCCATAATACTTTTCACTAGCTCTGAGAATAAATTTGCATCAATTTTCTTTTCTTGCTTTAGCTTCTTATTCCTACTCCAACTTTTCTCTTCCCGCACTAGCTCTCTTTTCTTGCACATTTTAGCATCTAGATTATACTCAAGAAAGATCTACTCATCACATCTTCGTCATAAATTTAGAAGTATTCAAATACTAAAATATTCATGCAGGAAGGATAAGCAATTATGAAAACGATAAATCTAAAGAAGAACAGTATCATAAATAAACAACATAAATTTAGAAGGTATTTATCTTTAATGAGAGATGATCAAATTTCTCTTGAACTGGCCTTCAAGAGTCATTACTATCTATCATCTGTATGTCAATGTTTCCTTCAATATTTTCAATTGCCTTCATCAACAACCAAGCCCAACTAAGACTACCCCATTTAGGGTCACACTTAATCTATTATAGGAGTTGAAACAAATTCTCACTGATCATGTTAGGGTTTCAATACTTGTATTATTCAAGATTTTATCACATCCATGCCCTTCTTCCAAGCACACTTCAGGGATTTCCTAATGATGTCCACCAAGCCCTAATTTACCTTGCTAGAACAAAGTTGTTTAGGGTTTCCTTCAAAGCCTAGATTTCTTTTAAGTCTCCAATATATTCACCACTTCCATCATTGGTGTCTTCAAGGTGGTTCTCTCAATTACTTGTCTTCTATCCCATCTCTGACACCATGTTAATTTTTTGAGGGCTATATTATTCTTTGTTGTAGATAATTTCATTTCAAACTTTTTCATCATTTTCATATGCATTCACCCCATTATGTCATGACATCATCAACAATTTGTAGAAAAAATTATAATATTAGAAACATAGAAGAACATAATGGAACAACAGAAGGAAAACATAAACAATAGAGACACCAAGATTTAGACAGAGACAAGGGGAAAACCCACAAGGGGGAAAAACCACAATAAATTTTTCTTCGTCTATTAGATATTCATAAATTGTTTAGTTGAGATATAAAGTACATACATAGAGAGATACATTAAACCATTTAAAAATTTTACTTCTCAACAAGGCCTCTACATAAATCTAAAGCAAGATTTTATTATGGTTTCTCTTTAGGGTTACTAGAGACAAGGTCTCTGCATATATCTCAAAGATACATAAGATCGTTTCACCTAATAAGTGATTCATCTATGATGTCATATGATACTACCAATATTTCTGCATATATGTATGATGCCATACCAATACGATGCCATATCAATACTCCTTTGCAAACATATACAATGCCATGCCAATCTTGTACTACAAACATATACAACACCATGCCAATATTTCTGTTCAAACATATATAACACCATTCCAATATACCAATCTACATATTATGCCAATATGATGCTTCTATACCAATATACCAATATGCATATATGAACAAATGTTATAACAATACTACGATGTCATACAAATATGTATAGGTGTAAAACTTTACGCAAAGAATGATTGCCACATAGGATGCATAGGATATTGTACACAATACAAAACATGTAAAGGACATGTGTATAATTCCATCTACGAGATTGAAATCATATGCATATGAAATCGCAAGACCAGAATGATGTGTATACATTATCATGAGATCATAATCGATACCCTAACATGAAATGTGAGCCCATATACCAATGTGAGTGTATTGGAGTTATAGAGATGCCATAAAGAGTGAAATCAAATGTCATTATAGTGAAACAACGAAAGAGATTAGAGATGCCATTCAAAGAGTGAAATCATAAGGTCGAGATTACTGAGAGTGAGATTGTAGTCATGCTAGAGTGAGATCATTAATTCATGATGGAACAAGATCATTACTTGTCACATTATGGTAGGATGATTAGAGATACTACAAGATGAGACTATACTTACCTTATTGTGAGACCATGCATATACTATGAGTCTTCAAGACCATACACAGTTGCAGTGAGACAATGTGAATCCTCTACATATATTTACACTACTATGCAATGAACCAAAATTATAATAGTGATATGAGTTACATTCTGACTATATCAATCAATAAAGAGCAAGACCATTTTCCATCTGTGTGAGAGTGCAAACATCTATCCATATACGACTAAATATGAATAAATTTCATTAATCATATATATATATAATGTTTTACAATTCTTGGGTTCATATGCCAAGGTCTCTTCAACCTCTAATGACAATTCATGGTCCTCCCCTTAACCCTTATATATTATGCACCTGACCTAAGCCATTACAAAAAATACTCATT
Source organism: Pinus taeda (assembly GCA_000404065.3). NCBI lineage: Eukaryota > Viridiplantae > Streptophyta > Pinopsida > Pinales > Pinaceae > Pinus > Pinus taeda. The sequence continues at coordinate 179,852 of APFE031210438.1, read as the reverse complement.
ATAAGCTCAACATGTCACATGTAGGAATTGCCCTGAGGTGGGGAGAATAACAACATTTATGATGACAACCCCAACTAAACCCGATTGACATATATATCATATAACATATAATCAATAATATGTAATTCATTATAATTCCTAATTACATATTATATATAAGAGTAAGTTTATGCATATATTTTTTAATTAGTTATCATTTTTTGTTGGGTTGACCCATGGGGGATTTGAATCTTGAATTACATAGTTTTACATAGTACTTTATAACATAACATTTTCTAAATTAACCTTCCCCATGGGTAGGCCACCAGTTAACAACATTTTTTTTACCAGTTCAAAATCTCAAATTTAGAGTGGGTAGAGTATGTATATATCCATTAGACTTTAAAAAATCAAATTGTTATGTAATATATATATATATATATATATAATTATAATATATAATTATAATATTTCGTTATGATCTTAATTAATATGTGAATGATATTTAAAAGATTAACATTACTAATAATGATTATAAATACCCTATATTTTATATTTTAAGAATATTTATGATATTTTATTGTTTTTTTTGAGTTTGAACGCATGACATCTTTTTTTAGTGTTGGAAACATAAAATTATATAATCATGAGATTTCACTTTTATTAATAAGATACGCATATAAGTACATGGTGTATGACCCATGGGTTCACTTTCAAAGAGGCCTGTTGGACTAAATAAAATTCCTATTCCCTTAACACTAATCATATTCTCTTTTAAGAAGATATCATAACCCTAGTGGATTATGCTTTTAAAATTTCCCACTTCAACTTAAAGGTGTGTGTGTCCAAGTATGGACATGAAATATGGAAGTAGACCATTTCCTAGTAGTTTTTGGATAGCCATAAATTATTTTTGTTGGATTTGGTGATTTAGAGATGACAATAAACTCTATAACTTGGCTCTAACATTCAGTAGTTCCTGGAACATTTCTTAATTGATATATAAGTTGACATCTTTTTCAAATTGGAAGTGCTCTTAAATGGTGATTTACATATGACCCACAAAATGAATTCTAGTAGAAGTTATAAGTTTTCTACTAAACAATGGTTTAAGGAAGACCAAAAACTTAATCATGCTCACTGAACATGGATTTGAATATGACTTTGACTCTTGCTCAAGGATTTGGTTTTGTTTATGGCTTAGGATCACTTGTTTCTATTTTATTGATAAGACTTCAAAACATGAAGCTTGATTATCAATCACTGATATTACTTTTCCCCCTTTCAAATTTAGGGTGAGAAGACATACATCTCTTCACTACAACATTTGTCAATAATAAAAAATGAATTCTTTGATATGGTCGATATATCTTCTTAGTTGTTTATAACCATTTCCAAAAGATATCCACCCATAACGAATCTTTACTCTTGCAAGTTTTTTATGTTTTGAACCTCTGTTTGAATGATGATAATGATTTCTGCAACGCTGACAAGGATAAATATCAAAAACTTGGTTCTTAATGTGGCCAACTCAATCACAATGTTGGCATTTAGGAATCTAATTTTCAATTGGAGTTTATGACCATGATTTTTCTTGAAGAAAATTGTCACTCTAGAACTAGATTGATTTGGAATAATTTAGAATGTGAAAGGTCACCTCCTTTTCATATCTAGTGTTTGTTCCAGATTTGTTATTAATGGTTTCTTTCCAAATATTGATAATGGCCTAGGAAAGTACAAGAGAAACTTGTTTATGAAAAAAATCATTTTCATTTAAATTTTCTTCTAAACTAGTTTTAGTAATTTGATCATGGGTTGGTTGTTGATAAAATGTTTTCTCAAAAAGATAATTGTTTTGAACAATAATTAGTTTATAATATTGATCTTTTGTTCTATTTCATCTTGGTAGAGTTGTGATTTAAGCTGGAAAAATTCATTTTTGTCTTATAAAACTTATAAACAAATTAAAACATCATTGAGAGACTTATTGAGAGACTTTTTGTTGATTGTGACTATATTGTTGAGAGCATGTATTTAATAACTATAATAATTAATTCCAGCTATTCTCTCATCAATTCAAACTAAATAAATGAAAAATGTCAACTTATACTTAAAAACACACATTCGTAATGCAATTCAAATTTATTTCAAAAAGATACAAATAAGCCTACAAAATAATTATTTACAAATTAAAGGCTATGGTGTTACATTTATCTTCAATATTGATTGTGCAGTTGATGTTTATAATCTGAGAAAGTCAATGATATTTTGTTGGTATGTTGAAGCATGGAAGAAACAACAGTGAAATCACACACAATGGAACTCTACTACTCTAAAGACTAGCTCCGAACAACTACAATTGTTGGTTTAAGATTCGTAATTTGCAGGTAATTTGTAATGTAGACAAATAAAATGTGAGGAACCTTATTATAATAAGGTCAAACATGGCATCAAAACTTTCTAGATTTCTAAGTTTTTCCAACCTTCCGGATCCTGGATGGTTTATTTCAAGAACAAATCGAGAAAGGGCTTCACACACGTGTCAATCAAATACTCAAATAAAATCAAAATTGATTACCATTAATTTGGATTATCAAGATGCAATAGTAGAAATTACTTGGCTTTCATGAGTCATGTTGTTGTCCTAAAATTGGAGTATTGTGAAGCACTTCCATTATCAAACAAGACTGCGTTTCTTGAAGACTTATAAAATACTCGTGCCAAATTTGGGTTAAAAACTTTGACTATTACTCCTCTCAAGATCTTCATTTTGTCTTGGAGGTACCTTTTCTTTGGCAGCTTTGGCATGACTTGTGGGACGACCAGGTGGTGTTGTATGTCCGACAATAAATGAAACAAGCCTTGTCTTTACTTGCTAATGATAGCATAATGTTTTGACTATCATTTTCTGGCAAGCATTGTGTATCACAACAACGTGATGTATTGAAAATATATTAAATAAGAGCTTGCTAATATGTTCTAGGATTGAACTTGATAAACAAGTGCTTGCTAATATGTTTTCTATCTAATTGTGCACACGAGTGAACACAAACTTATTGTAAATATGGTTTAATTTATATGCTTAAATAAATCTTAATTTATTTATACTATTTTATATTATATATTTTAATGGTAATATATTTATTTATGATTTTTTTATTTCTAAAAAATGTTTATAATTTTATTAATAAAATACAACATAAAAAATTGAATTTTTTTTTATTTTTTATTTTTTTACACTCATTTACACATTACAATATCCTTCTTCACATTGAGTTTTAGGGAGTAATAAGATATTTAAATTCACTTGAATAAAATAATTTTATATCAACTTATATAAAGAGAAAAATGTACTTGAAAGTCAAACATTTCAATTGCTTCTAATATGAGAGATGTGAAATTCATCATGGCTTAATATCAAGTTGATATTACTAGTATGAAGGAAATATGGTAAAAATATTGCATTCTTACTCTCATTCATAAATAAAATAATTAGATGTCCTAAAATAATTTTACGTCAACTTTAGAGAGATAAAGTAATTAAACTTAAGGAAATATTATATTTTTATTTTCAAATACGAAGAAGATAATTAATTCTTATAAGATTAAACACTAAATATTTCAATGTTTAAAAAAAGCCAATTTAAAATGTAGAAAATTCAATTACTTTCTTGGGATGTTAATATGAGGGAGCGCTTTTGTAAATAATTCGATTCTTAATATAAAACTCAATATGCTGAAATAAATTAATAATAATAATAATAATAATAATAATATTCAAATGTGGATCTAGATAAAAATATTTCAATGCACATGTAAAATAAAAAATATTAATGTAAATTTTATATATTAATCTTAAAAGAGACTATACATTTATATAAACAATTGAAAAACAAAATGCTTATTGTTAAAGCATTTGAAAACAATGTTATTATTTTACATTCTAGTCCTTGTATATTTTTCACTTAATTTTATAAAAAATCCAACTGAAATTTGTTGGAATTGTAAGTTTAAGTTATATACTGTACACAATTCAAGTGTCAAGAGATTTTCAAGAAGCTAAATCTATTTCTGCATTCAAAAAAGCAAAAAAAATAATTTAAATAATAAAAATTCACACACTCACACACATATACAAACTAACGTAAATCCCTGAAAATTATGAAGCATAGAAATAATATATTTTTAAGTTAAAATTCACAGTCTAAAAAATATAGGTGTACTTCAAAATATTTGATCATTTCCAGAACATACTACATTTCTAATTAACCTAAATTTATAGTAGTCATATATATATATATGAATAATTACTCTAAAATCACAACTTGCCAATATCTTTTTTAATTTATAATTTTATTATAAAAATTAAGTAAAAATATTGTATAGTATGACGTATTTGTTAAATTCTTTGTTTTAAAATTATAAATAACAATAATCATACTTATTATTAGGTATATTATTACGATATTATCATAAATAAAATGCGTAAACCATAATTTTTTTTGGTTAACAAAAGAAGCATTATAAACTGCAACCAGGGTTTGCTTTAACAAACAACGCAAACAAAGTAATACTTTACTTCCTCAAATCTCTGTCCTTACCATGTCTCTCGGCTTCGGAGTGTAAAGGGTAGTGAAAGCTTTATCCAAACGGTAAGTTTTCCCAAAGCCAAACAATACTTAAAGGTTTCGTAAATCTCTACCATAAAATTCAAAAAACGGTGGAAATAATCTTCTGATCGTTATGGCTGCATAGCGTTGGCAATCACTCTCATCGTTGAAACCTAAAACGATTAAAATCTTGATGTCCACGTCTGGCCAATGTAAAGGTATTTTATTTTGGATAATTTTATTGTCTCAGTTTGTTTTAATAATAATAATAATAATAATATAATTTGAAATTTAATTGCCATATTAAATTATATATATTTGTTAATAAAACATATATTAAAAATTAAATTAAAAACTATATTAGTATGCATAAGTATATCAAATCACATAGATAATTTTACTTATTATTTGTTCAAACCAAATACTTTATATTTCTTAAATATTATTTATTATTCATAAAATATTTTTTTATCATTTAATAAAGTTTGAGTGGGCCTAATGGTTAAGAGTATGTGTTTCCTCTTAAGAGGTTATAGGTTCAAAATCAAAAGGGGTAGAGTATGTATACCTTCGTAAACTTCGCAATCGCTGAGGTGCGTCGTTTATTCCACAAACAAGGGGGTCAAATACACCAATATGGTCCCTTATCACACAAAAAGGGGGTCTCATTCCCCTATCCCACAAACAAGGGTGTCTCATACACCAATATGGTCCCTTATCCCACAAAAAGGGGGTCTCATACACCAATGTGGTGTCTCGCTTGTGATTTTACAATTACATCATCATCATCATCATGTCATTTATACCATTAGATAAGTGCTAAAATTCTTAATTTTTGACATCATCATCATCATCATGTCATTTATACCATTAGCTGAGTGCTAAAATTCTTAATTTTTGTCGTCGTCATTGTCATCATCGTTGTCGTCATCGTCGTCGTCATCATCATCATCATCATCATGTAATTTATACCATTAGCTGAGTGCTAAAATTCTTAATTGTCATCGTCGTCGTCATCGGCACCCTCGTCATCGTCATCGTCATCTTCACTTCTACAATAACTAAATTTTTGTCAATTATTTTTTGATAAAATAAGCATAAACAAACTTATAAATATTAATCATTAAAATATAAAAACAATTTTAGTTGAGTGCTTTTGATTCCTTTCCTACATGCTCATGTGTTAGGACTTATAACAAGAGTAGAATGAATAAGCATAAATGGAAATAGTTATATATAGAGATATTTTTACAGAGAGCAAAAGGAAACCTCATTGGTTTTTTTACGCGAGAAGAAGAAGAATTCTTGTTTATTATTATTATTATTATTATTATTATTGTGTTTCATTGTATTAATTTGGTACTGTAGAATTTTTCTACAAACCAACTAGCTTTGATACCATGTAGAAATTCCCACTTGTATATCACCTATTAATGCAATAGACTAAAGCAAAATAATTGATCTACTTCTACAACCAATTTAGTGGAAGCTTAATCCAACATGAACAACATCAACAAGAACACATATAACTGATAAGAAGGAATCAATCACACATAACACAGAAGATATAACCCAAGGAAAACCTCAGCCTAAAACCCCAACTTTTTATTATGATACAAGTGGAAATACAGCCAGTATTACAAAAATAATCAGCTGAAAAGCTATCCTACACTTCCTGCAATATCTTTGTTGCTCATAGACACTCAAAGGCCTCTATCTAACCTCTCGTTTGCCCTCCAAGCCTCCTATTTCTTTGCGTAATTCTGATTGGGGTCCAGCGCAACCACTTGTGTGAATTGGCCTCTTCACAGACTCACTAACCTCTGATCCAACTACGCAGCCCTAAAGGAGATAAATCCTCATCATGGATGAACTTCCTTTATAGGAAAAATATTCATCCAACTGATAGTACACTGTCCCTTCTCTGATCTCAACTGGGTCTTTGTCTAAACTGACATGCATGAGTTATCCATGAGTGACTACTCAGTTATCTGAAATACAATAGTTACATGCATGTAAGCATTAACTAACTGAACTCTCATTAATTTAACAAACTGTTAAATTAATCTAACTAGACTTGACTTAGTTAACTGAG
>APFE031210438.1:129822-155703 GCA_000404065.3 Pinus taeda | reverse complement strand
AAAAATGGGCCTATGTCCAAACATCTGGTCCTATACCCTCCTGCCCAACCTCTGCTAGAACATGGCTTACCCCTCTGGTTGGAAGAAGGAGAAGAGGATGAGGTCTACTCTACACCATTATGCATAGTAGAGGCCACCAGGGGAGGTCCTCCAACCGAAGATGATTTGATTGAGAACTTAATCCAAAATCCTCCCCCTGGTGCACTATCCTTGGAAGAGTTGGTGGACAATACCCAGGCCAATGCTTTAGTGGACCTATGTGCGACTGATCTGACCACTCCCAGAGTTAAGAATGTCGAATTCGGCCCTGAGAGGACTTTGAAGATAAGCTCATCTCTCTCTCCCTCTCAGGAAAAGGAGCTATGTAGCCTCTTGACCCGCCATTTGGAGGCTTTTGCCTGGAGCTACAAGGAAATGAAGGGAATCCATCCCGCGGTCTGTACCCATCATATCTACATTAAGGAGGACTGTAAACCAGTCAGGCAACCTCAGAGGAGAATGAATCCAGCCCTCAAGGACATTGTTAAAGAAGAAGTGCAAAAATTGTTGGATGCATGATTCATCTACCCCATCTCGGATAGCGAATGGGTTTCCCCTCTGGTGTTGGTACCCAAGAAAATTGGTAAATGGAGAATCTGTGTGGACTACAGAGAACTGAACAAAGTCACCAAGAAAGACCACTTCCCTTTACCTTTCATAGATCAAGCGTTAGATGGTCTGGCAAGGAAGAGGTTTTTCTCTTTCTTAGATGGGTTCAGTGGGTATAATCAGATCCAAATCAGCCTGGAGGACCAAGATAAGACCACCTTCACTTGTCCATGGGGTACCTTTGCTTACCGCGTCCTTCCCTTTGGGCTATGTAATGCCCCTGCCACTTTCCAGAGAGTTGTATTAAGCATCTTTGCCGAGTTGGTCCATGATTCGGTGGAAATCTATATGGATGGCTTTACTCCTTACGGGTCTAGCTTCCAGGAAGCCTTGTCCAACCTGGGAAATGTTTTGAGCAAGTGCATTGAGATGAACCTATCCCTCGGCCCTAAAAAATGTGAATTCATGATGATTGAAGGGACCGTGTTAGGTCATACCATTTCTCGCCAGGGATTACAGGTGGATCCCAGTAAAATTGCTATCATCAAAAAGGTTCCACCTCCTCAGAAGGTGAGAGATGTTCGAAGTTTCCTAGGCTTAGCGGGATATTACAGAAGATTCATTAAAGACTTTAGTAAGCTAGCCTCGCCATTGTTTTCCCTCTTAGCAAAAGATGTTGAGTTTAAATGGTCTGATGACTGCCAGAGGGCTCTAAATGAATTGAAGGATAAGTTGGTGTCCGCTCCAATTCTGAGAGGCCCAAACTGGGCCCTACCTTTCCACATCCACACTGATGCCTCGAACAAAGCCATAGGGGTATCCTTAGGACAAGTTGAAGAAAAACTTCCATATGCTATATACTTTGTTAGCAAAAACTTATCCAAGGCAGAAATGAATTATACGGTAACTGAGAAAGAGTTTTTGGCTGTGGTCCATTCCCTGAACAAGTTTCGACACTACATCACTGGCTATCAAACATTTGTACATACTGACCATGCTGCAATTAGATATTTAATGAATAAGCCTGATGTGAATGCTCATATTACTAGATGGTTACTTTTGTTGCAACAGTTTGATTTGACTATCGTTGACAAACCAGGTAAAGAAAATGTTGTTGCTGACTTTTTGTCTAGATTGGATTTGCCTGCAGGTGAAGAAGGAATACTGGATGACCAGATGCCAGATGAGCATCTATTTGCTATCTCAGTACTCTCCACGTGGTTTGCTGATATAGCAAACTATCTGGTCTCAGCACAATTCCCTCCGCATCTATCCTCAAAGGAGAAGAGCAGAATCGTGAGGAAGAGTGCCTCATTCACTTGGATCAGGGGCAACCTATTCAAACTTGGCCCTGATCAGATCTTAAGGTGTTGTGTAAGGGAGGAGGAAGTCTTTGACATCCTCCTAACTTGTCACGATGGGCCTTGTGGAGGACATTTTGCAGCCAAGAGGACTACCTTCAAAATTCTACAGGCAGGCTACTATTGGCCCACTCTTCATCAAGATGTCAGAAGATATATCAGCCAATGTGACCGATGACAAAGGATGGGGAAACCAACCCCAAGGGATGAAATGCATCTCCAACCTCAAGTGACTCTCGAGCCATTTGAGAAGTGGGGTATGGATTTTGTGGGTCCTATCAACCCTCCTTCAAGGCAAAAGTCTTACATCATTGTGTGCACAGACTATCTAACAAAGTGGGCAGAAACCAAGGCAATCAAGGTAGCAACAGAAGAAAAGGTGGCTGAGTTTTGAAGAGAAAACATTTTCTACAAATTTGGCTACCCAAGAGAGTTAGTCATCGATCAAGGAAGCCAATTCACCTCCAACTTGATTGAAGACTTGCTTGCTCATCACAATATCAAGCATAGGACTTCCACACCATATCATCCTCAAGAAAATGGGCAAGTGGAAGTCACCAATAGAGCATTAGAAGGGATTTTGACTAAGGTGGTGAGTAGCAACAGAAAGGATTGGGAAGATCTCCTGGTTGAGGCCACTTGGGCCTACAACACCACTTGGAAGACCACAACCCGTTTCATACCCTATGAGATGGTCTATGGGAAGAGAGCTTTGTTGTCAATCAAGTTTAAATACAACACATTGAGGATGGTAGCTCAGCTGGACCTAGATCTCAGCCATGCTCAACAAGAAAGGTTAATGCAGCTGAATGGGTTAGATGAACACCTAATGCAGGACCTCCTCCACTTAGAAGTGATTCAACTTCAGAGGAAGGTATGGCCTGACCGACACCTCAATGACAAACAATTCCAGCCAGGAGATTGGGCGCCGCTGTATGATTCCAGACATAAGGATTTCAAAGGGAAGCTGAGGACAAGATGGCTAGGACCATATGCAATGGAAAAGTGTAATGACAATGGTCCTGCCTTTATCTAGACTATTGATGAAGAATCCATCCCCATGCTCGTCAATGGGCATCGACTAAAGATCTACAGGAAACCTCTTTCGAGGCAAGAGTTCATCAAAACTGTGGAAAAATTAGTGCTGGTCATAGATAAGGGTTCTGCCTCTATTTTGGGCGCACTTTGAGCATCATTATGTATCAAAATAAAAAATTAAAAAAATGCAATAAAAAAATATCCTTGGGTGAAAACCTTTTTGACGTGCCCAAGGCAGATGGTAGGGGTGAAAACCTCATTGAGGCGCCCCCACTGTCTCTCTGAAAAAATTGGAATAAAAAGATCCTTGGGTGAAAACCTCTCTGGGGCGCCCAAGGCAGATAGTAGGGGTGAAAACCTCATTGAGGCACTCCTGCTGTCTCTTACAAAAAAAAAAAGGAAGAAGAAGAAGGAAGAAACAGAGGAAAAACAAACAAGCTTAATCTCTGGAAAGTGTTGCAGGTTGCAGGAACACAGTGCAAAAAGGAGGCCCCTCAACTCAAGGACAAGGGTCCCTACCAAGCTACCAGGTAGCCTCACATACACTCCCTCCATGAATACTCATTTTTTCCAAGGTTTGGACACAATATGGTCATGGTTCAGCCTTCTATAGGAAGCTACAGGACTTTCTACAGGAAGTTCTGTATTTCTACAGGAAACATTCTGTAGAGCTTTTGGGCGGGCCAGAATCGATTATGGAGAAGGATTTGAAGCTTGAAGCCTGTTGAGGAGGCATGCAACCACTCTTTTCTTCCATCCTCCACTTGTTTCACCTCCTTTCACCACCACTGCTCCCATCTAGTTGAATATACCTGCACATGCATACCAGAACCCTGTTTTTTCAGATAATTTTTTTTTTTTTTCAAATAAAAAATAAGGCATTCTAAGGTTCGCACACTTCACCTGTCAAGGCGACCTCAAGACCCTTCACATGTGAACGTGACTCCATGCACCCCAGAAGGAGAAATGGCTACAAGATGTCCTACAAGAATCTTGTAGCAGCTGATCCAGCTGGAGCACATACCATGAAGACACCAGTAGCTCGCGAAACCGGTGCATGCATCATTCCCCACCAGGGAAACGGGTTTCAAAGTCTTGTAGCTAGCAGCAGCCAACGAAGAGGAGCTCCAACACGTGTGCACGATGCAGCAGCAAGCAGATCTAGCATTCCTCGTCCTGAAACCTGAAAAAACCACGTCCACGGCCGCACAGGTAAGTGCCTAACCTTATTTCGTCAAATTAAATAAGCTATACTCTAAATGTGCATGACTGTGAGAATGGACGGATTGAACAAGTTTGGTTTCCATTCAACTGGCCACCACAGCCAGTCAAACGGCCTCGTAGGATCCGAATGGGCTTGGTTATGTCGAAAAGTCGGGTAATTGACACGTGGGAAGTGTCCAGTCGGGGAGAAGCGGCGGTATGACAGAAATGGAGGCGGTGAATGCAGAGGGAAGAATTCGATGGTCAGGGACACGCTGGGGAATGATAGCCATGACGTCGTCCAACGGATCGGCAGGGACAGCTCACCCCCGCGCCATGAATTCTGCAGCATTTCAAAATCGACCGGTTGAATAACTTATGATGCACTGCAGTCATTTATGCTCACAACCGTTTTTCAATCGAGTACGCGTCCTCCTCCTCTGCAAGTTGTTAGCCCGAGTTCTCGGTCTGTTCAAACGTCCTGCTACCGCTCAGACTAGTCCTGCACCACCGTAACATCCTCCAAAAGCCAGCAATGATTTCTAAAGGAAGCTGCGCTACAGGAAACCCAACATACGAAGCAACGCGGACTGTTCACGTCGAGAGTGGCAATTTTCAGTGAGGTAGGCCTGAACATAACTTTCCCATGCAAATAATTCCAAAGGTGGTGAATTCAACGTATTGAGGGGGTAGGGAAATGTGAATGCAAGTTTGTCTGTGAAGTCAAAAGCCTTTTTCTTATCACTGCCTGAAATTGTCTTCGTGGACTGCATGCGAGATTTCCTCCACGATTGAATTAAAATCCCTCCTGTAGAAATTGAGACACTGTCAAGGCACTAGTAAAAATAGTACATTTTATAAGACTGTGTGTATAATGGAGACGTAGCTTTGCACTCCGTGTAGAAAAATCCCGAAGTCCTCCTTTTGTATACGAGCAGGTAAGTTCAGCACAGAGTAATTGACACAAAGATATCTTTTTTTACTCTCTGAGAAGGAAATACACCCAGAACTCCCTGTCTGCTTGAAAGCGCAAACAAACACAGAGTTTTTACCATGCCGGGAGGGTTCATTAGAAAAGAACCTTCGGACTCCAAGAAATTACGGGAAACCCCTGAGGTGGTGGACTTGTTTTCTCGTGCACACTGAATGTCATTCTGTGACAAGCTTCAAGGTCACGATGACGAAATTGCAGAAGAATTCTTCAGGTCCCTGAAGCCGAAGTCGAAGACATTGGCCATTGTCAACTTCAGAGGATTGACCCTCAGACTCACCCCACAGCTCATCAGCAGAGTAACTGATCTACCAATGGGGGTACCCTGGGATAAGGAGGAGAGGAAGTTGGGTTAGAAAGCTAAAAAAGAGTTCTTCTTGCCAGAGGAGCAATTCTCAGAGGACAAGAATGGAGTTCGAAGAACTAGCCTACAACCGTTTTGGAGTGAAGTCAGCCTCTAGATTATGAAGTATATTACGTGTGAGGGGCGATTTAGCATCGTGTATGGATATCATTTCCGGTTGCTCACAGAAGAACTCAGGCACCAAATGGACCTACCCTCAGAGCAAAAATTGAGCATTCCTTACTTCCTCCTGCAGTCCATGACTGAGTGTGCCACCAAGCTAAGAGAGGGGACACTAGACCAGCTAGCCCATCATGGGCTTATCAAGCTCCTCGTGGAAGATGCACTCCATACTTTCACTGTCCCTCTCTCCTGGGAAATCTTTCGGAATATGTCGAAGGATGATGACATCCGAGTTTTGGCCAAGGAGCTCACTTCCTCCAGCAGCGAGGAGAAGGAGCATACTCAGGCAGAGAAAAAGGTTAAAGAACAAGAAACGTCGGGCAAAACACCGAAGAAAGAACAGAAAGGAACACAAGAAAAGGGGCAAGCTGCCAAAATAGGGGATGATAAAATTGCACCAACACCCAGGGAGAAAAGACTACCGAGCAGGGTAGAAAGGACTGAGAAAGTCCAAGTCAGTAAGGGCACCCCTAAGGCAACCTCATCCAAGTTAAAGGAAAAAGTCCCCTCAGCCAAGTAGGCTAAAACAGTGCCCTCATATTCTACAGGAAAACAACAGACTATTTCTACAGGAAGATTAAAAACGGATTCTACAGGAAGCTAGAAAACAACTGCTACATGACTTTCTACAGGAAGTCCGAAAGAAGGACAGCAGAAGGAGAAGTCGGCTGAAATTATAGCTAGGGAGGCAGCAGCTGTGCTGGCCACCCTAAGTACCTCTCCCAAGCCAAAAGAGAAACGAAAGAGGGAGACTTCTCTGTATTTTAAAGCGAGAAGGAGTGTGAGGATTAAGACTGGCAGACCCCAGCCTCCATCAAAAGAGCCAATCACAATTATGGATACCCCTACCACACCAAAGGATAGGTCCCCCTCTAAGGCATCCATTACTTATGAGCGGGGGAGCTCGAAAACATCCTCATGGAGGGAAAGAATGGAGACATTGAGCTCAGAAGCCTCTCTACAGGATGTTGAGGCTATTCTACAGGAAACTTTGGCTAGGCTGAAAGAAACTGAGCAGATGGAGGAAAGAGCAGCCAAGTCACCACAGGAGGAGGAGAAGACTGATGTCATCATGGAACCAAGCCCCCAGCCCATCCTGGGCTCTTATTATAACTTTTTGGAGGCCGACAAAATTATTCCTCAAAAGTTCACCCACTGTTTCTAGCACTAGAGGAAGAAAGAGTACGAACCCACACTTAGATGAGGATCGCTAAATCTAAGGGGGTAGCAGATATAGGGCCTCTAGAGGAAAGGCTCAAGGAAACACAAAGGGAGTTGGCAAGAGTAAGGCATGTGGAAAGGTCCCAACAAGCCAAGTTAAGAGAAGAGAATGAGCTGCTTAGAGAGCAGCTACAGCTACAGGGGCAGAGAAAAGGAGAGGACACAGCAGCCAAGGACCCCTCAGTAGAACCTCAAGAAAAAGAAGGGGTGCAAGGTGATCTTGAGGAACTTAACCAACAGCTACAGGAAAGGGAATTGTAGGCAGGTATAGAGACACAATCCCTAAAACAGCAAATGCAAGGAAAGGAGGCACAACTGGCTTGCATGGCCAGTTGAGCAATGGAAGCTCTGCAATGTAGGCAGTCGGCCAAATCCTATGGCCTATACCTAAGGGATCAGTGGCTGCAGTTCCAAATCAACACATTGGCATAGAGGGGTATCTCCCACATCCAGAACCCCCAACAATTCATGGATTTATGTAACACCAACTCATCGGAAGATAAGGCTAAGCTTTCAGAGTTTTACCTCCATAATTTGGCCCTTCCAAACATCACCTCGTGGGACCCAAAAATAGTAGTAGGGGACATGCAGCTGATGGCAATGACCTCATGGTTAAACCACGAAGAAAAGAGAGCAGCTGAGGTCAGGAATGTCATGGACCGGGAACTACATGAATCACTGCTGATTAGATCATAGCCAGGGGACCCCATAGCATTGATATCCGCTCACCTGCACCTAGCAACCAACTCTCAGTCTTTATTAGAGTACATGGATTGCTAGGCCCAGGCCATAGCACACTTCCAGGATATGGAGCGATTATTAGGGGACAATTGTGTTCATGCTTGCACCCATAGGTGGAACACATTGTCCCACAGCCTCAAAATCCAGGAATATCACACTCCAACTCGAATGAGGGAGGCCTTGGCACGAGTGCCTCTCTACAAGAAGTCTATGTAGAACCTCCAGGCCAATTGGATAGGCCTCAAGCTAAGTCCACCCTTGCTTTTGGGATTATTAGAAGGAGGCACAGAAGAGGAAGAGCATAAGTAGTGGGAAGACGTGGAAAGGAAGGCCAGATTCCATGACAGTGCGGAGGAAACTACTTCAGAAGCCTGGGATTTGAGGGTGGTGATTAAAGCAATGAAATACGAGGAGCTGGACTAGTTGCTCAGAGGATGAGCAACCCTTTTAGCAAGGGGGTGATGATGAGCCCCAAAATCGGTAACCTATTGGGCTCATTTGGCCTAATTATCCTTGTTCAATCCTTCATTTTCCATAGGTTATGCATTATTTTCAGTATGTTTATGTCATTTGTACGAATAAGGGTAGTCACTCTTCCTAGGTGGCTAACACATGATCATTTCAAGTTTTTTTACACATGTTGGAGCAAAACCGAGCAATCATGGGCTAAAATAAAACCAAGCCTGAGGTGAGGATTCGTAGGGGGGTTGTCTATGGCATTAAATAACCCTTCCTTGGGATCTTCACCCCCAACTCCGAGCTCCAAAGACCACCAAAACCGAATCTAGAAGGCAGCCAAGCAAATTTTGGAAGGGACTGTCTAACTCACAGTTTGGACAGTCGAGTTCCACAGATTGAGGAGGCCAGCTAGGGCCCTCGTGATGTATAAATGTTGAGGCCTCAACCTTCGTAAGGGACTTTTTGAAACCATTGCATATTTTGCACCACAATGCTATTAGCTTTACTTTATTCTCTTGTAGCCATTTTTGGCATAACTCTTATGACTATTTTTTGATAATGAGAAGCAGTCTGATTTTACATCAACTCTGAGTTTTCTATAGGAGCCATAGCTCTCAGGGTTGGGCCCAACCTGAGAGCCTAGGGCTTCCTTTCTGTATTGTTACTTTTCCTTTATGCATTATTATTTCCCTTTATGCATTTGAAACGTATTTCTGTTAGGCAGATTTAGTTATGTTGCTTGGATAGATCACTATTTATGAATAGAATTGCTTCAGGTGTTTTGGTAAGATAATAACAGAAAAAGCTCCAAAGAAAAGGGACAACCACACTCTCGGTTTCACCTCATCCTTATTGGATCAAGGGCTGGAATTGAAGAAACAATGTTGCCCCAACAAAAACACTAGTTTTCTTGACCATGCAATCCTTAGTGTATTGTTTTTCTTTGCAGAAATTAGTTATGGATTTAGATCTCTGAAATGTTTCTTTGCATAGTTGATGTACATGGTTTTCTTTCCAACAAAGCTATTGTGCATTCATGTTATTGATAGTTAGACTAGATTAGCCAAGACTTTGATCATTTGCAAGACTTTGTTGATTCGATTGAATGTACACCGTGCAGGGCATCTCCACCACTCTTTCATTCACCTAAACGTCATTTGAGCCACATGTTCCATCTCCTAGCTAGGTTCCTCGTCTCCCATCTGTCCTTTTTCCACATAACCCTACCTACTTGCTCAATCATTGCCTTAGCCTTCTTCAAGCCATGTCAGCCTTCTACACCTTCTCACCACTCCATCCACCAGTTTCTGGGTTACTCCAGGCCCCTATCCTACCTCCTTATCCATCCATGCATCTTCCCTCACTCACCCATCCTCTAAAATCCACTTTTTAAACATCCTGTAGAAATTTCTGAACATCTTGCAGAAATCTCTGAACATCCTGTAGAACCCCTGCAGACTTCCTGTAGAAGCTCACGAATGAGGTTTCTTGATAGCCAAACTTTGTGAAACTCTCTAGAAGGGTGTTGGGGACTCCTTAGATCCTCTCTGAACCTTCCCAACCTTTTCCAAGCATTCCTCCTCCTTGATCCACCCCTGCACAGTCAACAACAGTGAAAGCATATGCATGATAAAGCTGACAACTTAATCAAAATTACAAAAAGATATTTTCTTAGGATAGAGGTAGTCAAGCGCATGTATTTTACCTTCATAGAAGTAATGGCATCTCTTTTAGTAGTTTGTATGCTCATCCTTGCATCAGTAGGACTAGCTGGTAGAATTAGGGTTTATTAGGGTTTGCGCTTTTCTCCAGATTTTCAATCTCTTTTCGCAAATAGATTAGATTTCTTCGAGTTAGCTTTCATCCATCAATTACAAAGCTTCTTCTAAGAGCTTATAGAAATTGGCTTAAGCTCCTAGCGGACTTGTGCCAACTGACCAAGTGACAGTTGCGACAAGAGCTAGTACTTGTGCATACAGCACCATCGCTTCCAAGTTTGTTACGGACGACCGGGTTGATAAAAGTAAAGAAGGGAGTCCCAGGAGTTGCAGCATTATTGCTGCAATACTGGAGCCCACCAACTTCATCATTAAGCCAACACACTAATTCAACAAGTCATCCTCATGAGCATAAGCATGAAGACCCAGTCTGCCAACTCATAAAGTATGGAAATTCCATCCATCAGCACCATACAACCAATAAGCTATATCATGGAGGCTAACGTCATACCTTTGACATCATTGCCAACATAATCATCCCAATTCCAACTCAAATAGTTGCAATCATGCTACAAGGAAGGAATCAAAACATGAGCTAGTCTACATAGTGTTGACATCAATGCCAACATGAACTAGATGCCATCATGAACCAATGCCAACATCAGCTAGCTAGAACCATGCACACCATAATGCCAACAATTCCCCCCTTTGGCATTTATGGCAACCACACAAACTTTCCAGACCATGATCCTTTGTCACTCCCCCTTTGACATAAATGGCGAAGGGTTAACTCATTATGATAAGGAAATAAGAACTTAAGCATAAACACTAGAGAAGTACATATCTGCATGGCTAAAAAATTATGTATACCAACAAACATCCATCCTCTCACATCAGTAGCAACAAGAAATATATATAAACAAGAAACATATAGGGCAACATATGCAACCAATCAACCTCTAGTAGCATGATCCAGGTGGACCTCTAAAAGGTACCAGTGGCATGGTAAGAAGGTTCAAAAATAAAAGTTACAGAAACTCTGTAAACTTAGCATCAGACCAAAGTGTTCGTCATCCTGATTCCAATGGTGTGAATGAGACTCAAATCTGAGCTCATATGAAGAAGTTAGAGAAAGTCAAAGTTAGGTTTCACTTAGACAAGTTGCAGGAGAAGTGACATGGCAAAAATCTCGGCAAATGGGGAAGTGACAAATGGCATGCCACCATTGGTCCCGCATTTCACTGATCACAAAAGGTAAAGATCTGTGGGTAAAGGAATCGACCCCCAACACTACTGGGTTGCGATTGTGATATCGCAATCACAGATCAGAGGTGAATCAACAGTTTCAAATTGGCCCTATGCAAGAAACGTTGTGATTCGATAACTGCATATTGCAATCGCAAAAGGGGAAGTGATTTATGAATCGGCCCTCAGCAGCGCAATGATGCTATGTGATAATTGCATAATGCAATCGCAATTCGCAAAGGGGAACAATTGCATAGAGTACCAACCTTTGGTTCCAACCGATTGCAATTTGCGATGAGGCTGTTGGACTAGATATATTATGTATTATGTTTAATCACCTGTCGACTGTGCTGTTATCGTTGGACACTTGTTGTAAAGGCACAAGACTGTCCGCCAATTGAAATGTTGATTGTAATTTGCGATCTTTGCACCGATGGGTTATCGACGCCGATAAAGTCGTCAGGGTTCAGGGAATAAGTCGATTCAGATGGAAACATTGTTAAAGTGGTTTTTCTATGTTTAAACAAATTTTTTTGCCTACGTACTATTTGCGGCCCAGAGAATCTCAGTTGGAAATGCCCACCTGCTAAAACTTGTCATATGTTTGGAACTGCCCAGAAATTAAGGAGTCAGTCGATCAAGATATATATATGGGACGGTCCGACAAGAAAGCAAAGGAGACTGGATGATAGTTTAGAGCATTGTATACAACAGTAACTCGACCTGGAAGCAGGGGCTGAAATCTCACCTTGAGCAGCATGGAGGTTCCGAGAAGGTGCAAAAAGCTGGATTATCCAAATTGGGTGTTTGGGTAGGCGTTTTTGCACAATTTTTTGCTAGGATTTCGGTGGTACTGTTTGTTTTTGAAGTTGGGCTCTCCATGCTACGTACATCTTCCATCTTGGAGGTATAAGGATTGTAAATGAATGTTTCTTGTAATTTTATCTCTTTTTATGCCACTTAATGAAAGAAGGCCTCCTCATTATTGAGTAGGGCCCGGAGACGTAGTCCAAATTGGGCGAACTTTGTAATCAAATATTTGTGTCATGTTTTATTTCTTATCATGTTATTTCCACATTTTTTATGTTCTTTCAAGTTCCATGGTTAATAAGCTCCGTTTTCATGTATTTCTGATGCATGTATAAGTAAAATATCTTAGATCATGTTTGGTATCAGAGCAAGGTCTTTGTCGATGCGAATTGCATGAGTATATGCTAACCTAGAAGAAGATGCGAAAAGGAGAAGGAAAACTTAATTCCTTTGATCCTAAAGTAGGAAATGCACAATGAAGAAGAAACATGGAAAATGAAGAAGCTCGTTGGGAAGAGGAACATAATTTTCACAACGTATTCTACAATATGGTAGAGGAAGTGGAAAAGTTGTTTTCAGAGTATGAGAAAGCACTTGGACATGAGAAGCAAGATGCCGATGATAATAGATCATCAAATCATGAAGGTGGTGGAGAAGAGCCTCCTCCCTCTCCTTCTTCAAGTGACAATTCTCATCACTCTAATCACGATTCCAAACATACATCTAAGAAACCATTCTTCAAGCTAGATGTAAAGTTTGACCTGACCATGTATAATGGAGAGTGTAGTGCAAAAAAAATTAATAATTGGATAATAAAGATAGAGGTCTACTGCCAAATTCAGCAGATTGAAGAAGATGAGGCAAAGCACGAGTTAGAATCTCTTCAGTTGAGTGGCACTACTCTCATTTGGTGGGAGAGCAAGTTGCAGAAGGGTAGAAAAAAGTTCGGTAACCTTCTTTCATCTTGGTCCTGTTTTATTTCTGCATTAAAAGACCAATTTTACCCTTTAGGTTGTAAATAAAAGGCACTAATGGTATGGCAATATCTAAGGCAAGGTGAAGGCCAAAATGTGCTAAGCTTCACTGAATAATTTTGGAAAAAAGCATTGAAATTTGGCATCTCATTAGATTTTCCCGAGACTGTAACTAAGTATGTTGATGTGCTACATAGTTACATCAGACACTCACTGTTATTGTCCGAGCCTACTACGATTGATACAGCCAACGTAAATATGATTCATCTTGAAAGTCGAGGCAAGAATGAAAGAGATGATCAATCCAAGAAATCACCATTCAACCCTCAGCATGGAAAATTCGAGAAGAAAGGCAAGGGGAAGGCTAATAATACTGTCGCAACCAAGAAAGAGGATGGAGAAACACCATCTTGCACACATTGCAAGAGAAAAGGTCATGAGTCTACATCTGGAGCTGAGACCAAAGAGATTCAATGGAAAGGGCAAGCAAAAGATAGTGGAAACAACACAGCAGGACCTTGGATCAGACTCCCGTGATGAGACATTGATCACAACCATGGGTGCAAAAGGTACTCCTTCGATTAGTAATAATTTTGATTCAATGAAAAGTACTAGTTATTTGAATGAGCCTATAAGTAATGAGCAAAAGAGAATTTAATTATTCCACATAAGAGTTATTATAAAACACACAAATGTGGAAACTTTTTTTGATTCAGGTTCCCAAGAAAATTTAATGTTGGAGTCCTTAGTGAAAACGTTAGGCCACAAAACTAAGCCTCATCCAAGTCCATACCGGCTTGGTTGGGTAAGCGATAAAGAAAAATTACAAGTAACCAAAAGTGTAGGGCCAAATTTTTTATTTATTCCAAATTAATTGATGAGGTAGAGTTAGATGTTGTGCCTTTGGGTACTTGTGGAATTGTCTTGGGAAGTTCGTATCTATATGACATAAAGGAAGTTTTCTTTTGGCACGAAAATAAATATCACCTCATGAAGGACGGGGTAGAATATATAGTCAGAGCTCATCATACGAAAGTTAGTGCTAGCCTTGTAAGTACAGAAAAGATTAAACGACTAGTTAATTCCAATAAAGGGAGCATTCTCATGGTAGTGAGAGTGAAAGAGGTCGAGACGGCTGAAACTTTTAAAGGTTGTGATCCTAATCATAAGAAAGAATTGTTTGAAATTATTTCTGACTATGATGGATTGTTTTAGGAACCAAAAGAATTCCCCCCAAAATGGGAAATCCAACATGAGATCCATTTACAACAGGGTGCTCCTTTACTAAATATTGGCATGCACAAGATGGCCTCTATCAAGATGGAGGAGATCAAGAAATAGATATAGGAGTTGCTAAATCAAGGGGTCATCAGACCAAGTTCTTCTCCATGTGGGTCACCGATCATGTTGGTCCCAAAGAAATATGGCACATGGAGAATATGCATAGACTACAGGGTGCTAAACAAAATCACGGTGAAGAATTGATACCCTCTCCCTCACATTGATAAATTATTAGGTCTGTTGAAAAATGTTGTCTATTTTACAAAATTGGATTTGGTAGTGGATATCACCAGGTTAGAGTTGCAGAACAAGACATTTGGAAGACAACATTCAAAACCAAATAAGGGTTGTTCGAATGGATGGTGATGCCATTCAGATTATTCAATGCTTCGGCCACATTTATGAGGGTAATGAATGATTTGTTTAGGCCTTTTCTTGATAATTGTGTGCTTGTATATCTGGAAGATATTGTTATTTATAGTAGGACATGGGACGAACATGTATGTCATGTGAAGAAAGTGCTTGATGTTCTGAAAAATCAAAAATTGTATGTAAAGCTGTCAAAGTGTGAGTTCGGGAAGACCTCTCTGGTTTATTTAGGTCAGATAGTCGGTAATGGGAAATTGAAAATAGATTCCTCTAAGGTGGATGCGATTATGAAATGGCTTGAGCCCACAAGTGTTACAGAGGTCCGAAGATTTTTGGGCACGGTACAATATTAGAGAAGGTTCATTACGAACTTCTCTATTATCATAGCCCCCTTACATGCATTGACAAGTGTGAAGTAGGCCCTCCAATGGGGAGGAAAACAACAGAAATCCTTTGACATGCTGAAAGAGAAGATCAGCACAGCACCAGTGCTAGCCTTACTATATCTTTATCATCCTTTTGAGATTGAAATAGATGCTAGGGGATATGCCATGATTGTTTTATTGATGTAGCAAAGGAATCATGTATGTTACCATTCAGAGACTTTCTCCCAGACTCTTGTGAATTATCCCACATACGACGGGGAGTTGCACACCTTTCTTTAGAGTGTACAGAAGTGGAAACACTACATGATCGATAAGGAGACCATCATCCATATGGATCATCAGCCCTTACAGTACCTTCAGTCACAAACCAAGCTTCAATATGCCCATCATTTCAGATGGATGGGATTCTTCCAGCAGTTTCATCTAGTAATAAAATACAAGAAGGATGCCAGAAACAAAGTAGCATATATGGTTTCTCGCCCTCTTATTTCTACAACTGTAGTTTTGCAAAATGGTTCTTTATCGTTAGAAAGTTATGTTGAATAATATGCTAATTTTTTTTATTTTAAAGAGATCTATACAAAAATGACTCATGGATTGTAGCTGGACAATTATTATTTGCAGGGAAAACTATTGTAGCACCTTGGCAAACTTTGCATACTCATTGATGAAAGTGTACATGTAATCCGAGAGGCTCATACCTCTCTTGTGTCTGGTCATTTTGGGGTTGAAAAAAATTTATGCCATTTACAGAGGTTTTGTTTTTGGCCTCATATGAAAACATTGTGACTCGCTTTGTAAAGGGTTGTGTGTTGTGCTCTGTTTCAAAGCCCTCAAATAGAAAAATTGGGCTCTACACACCACTCCCTATTCCGAGTCAACCATGGGAAAGTGTGTCCATCGATTTTGTAGGTGGTTTGCCGATGTATAGGAAAGGTCATGACTATTTGTATGTCGTCATGGATCATTTTAGTAAAATGTGTATTTTAATGCCCTGTAAAAAGCAGGTCACTGTTGAGCATAGTGCTTATCTTTTATTTCAGCATGTTTGGGTTCATTTTGGGTTGCCCACATCTATTGTGTCAGATCGAGACTCTTGTTTTCTTGTATAGTTTTGGACCAACTTGTGGAGAATGATGGACACTAATATGAAAAGAAGTACGTCATTTCATCCATAGGACGATGGGTAGACAAAGGCCATCAACCGCACCATGATACACTTGTTATGAGGTTATTGTGGAAAACATCCCTAGTTGTGGGATGAACATATTCCTTATGTGCAACATGCATGCAGACTGAGACCCCTCGGGGCGCTTATTGGTGACTTAGCCCATAAGAATTAGGATGACGAGCTAAGCAGGGTGGTACCATTCAATTGTTAGTGCCAAAAAATTCAGGCGGTCCCAAATTTCAAGTAAATCGGCTCGCTGCATGGTACAAACTAGAAATCAAGCTATGGCGAATGAGAGGATGGACAGCCTTGAATCATCCTTGAAAGATATCCAAGCGTAGCTGAAGGAAATAACTACAGCACTCTCTAAGGCCAAGGTGGAGGCACATGAGGAGGCATATATTGGCAATGAAAATAGTGAGGGTGAGTCTA
Source organism: Pinus taeda (assembly GCA_000404065.3). Lineage (NCBI taxonomy): Eukaryota > Viridiplantae > Streptophyta > Pinopsida > Pinales > Pinaceae > Pinus > Pinus taeda. The sequence goes on along the minus strand of APFE031210438.1, from coordinate 139,189 downwards.
GCCAGTCTCTTCACCTCTTTGGCACCCCCCAACCATCCCATCCACGACCTCCCAAGTTGGACATGTATAAATTTGATGGTTCTAACCCGGCCGCATGGATAGTACAAATGGAACAATATTTCACACTAAATTACATCCTGGATAATGCGACTCAGCTTAGTGTGGGTATCATGTACTTGGACAATGAAATATGGCAATGGGTCATTGGCATCAACGTTTCTATGGAAGGCCCTTGACGTGGGATACATTCAAAAAAGCTCTGATGGATCACTTTGACCATCAGTCTAACTTTTTGGGTTGTCTCACTAAGCTCAGATAGACAGGAACAGTGAATGAATATATTGTAGCCTTTGAAGCCTTAGCTTTCCACACTGGAGGTCTACAAGATGAGTTCTACATGGAATGTTTTGTCAGTGGTCTCAAAGAAGCCATACAAGCCCATGTCCAACTACACCACCCTAGCTCATGGTTGCAGGCTTGCAGGATAGCTCGTGGAGTCGAACATGCATTGGCGGCCCAGTCTAATTGCCCAAGTTTCATCACCAAGGGTCGCCCCCCACGGGCTCAAAACTAGCAGAAATGGCGGAAAGAAGAAAGCAAGGATTATGTTGCTACTATGATGAGAAATACTCCCCCGGGCATAAATGCAAGGGGCCCAAATTTTTTCAAATTGATGCTACTGATCATAGTGCAGAGAAATCCCCACCACTTGAGCAACTAGAGGAGGAAGAAGAGGACAACCAGCAGGACAATGTACCTAAAGAACCAGTTATCTCACTGCATGCTTTGACAGGGATTTCTTCACCTCAAACTCTCAAAATCAGAGGTTTTATTAAGTATCGACCAGTAGTAGTCTTGATTGATAATGGAAGTACACATAATTTTATCCATCAAAGAGTCACAGAAGCAGTGCATTGTTTTGTCCAAGCAGTTTCTAACTTCCAGGTCCAAATTGCTGATGGGGGAACAATGAAATGTGAAGGCCGCTGTGAAAATGTCAAACTTCAAATGGGGGATTATCAATTAAAGACCCACATCTTCACCATACAAATGGGATGGTGCGACATTGTCCTCGGTGCTGAATGGCTTCGCACACTTGGCCCAATCACAATGGATTTTCGGGAGTTATATATGATCTTTAAGCAGAACAACCACACACATACACTCCGCGGACTCCAAGCGAGAGCTCCCTCTATCATCAGCTCACACTGGATGGAAAAATTGTTAAAAAAGAGCCACCATGGAGTCATAGCTCAATTTAATGCCATCCAGGCCGGCGAACCCAAGCCTGTTCATATTCATCCTGAGATACAACAAATCTTAAACAACCATCTGCCAATATTTGACAAGCCTCATGAGCTTCCACCCTCGAGAGGGGAACATGATCATAGCATTACTTTGGTCCCAGGGGCCCAACCACAAAATGTGCACCCATATAGATACCAGTTTGCCCAAAAGAATGAAATAGAAAAAATAATCAAGGAACTCTTGGAAGCAGGCATCATTTGTCCCAGCATTAGTCCTTATTCATCGCTGGTGGTCATGGTGCTCAAGAAAGATGGGAAATGGCATATGTGTCCAGACTTCAGGGCCCTTAATAAGTTGACAGTTAAAGATAAATTTCCCATCCCAGTTGTTGTTGATTTGTTGGATGAACTAAATGGGGCTCAATTCTTTACTAAGATTGACCTTTGCTCCGGCTACCACCAAACCCGCATGAAAGAAGTAGACATCCCAAAGACTGCTTTCTGAACTCATGAAGGCCATTATGAGTTCCTACTCATGCCATTTGGTCTTTGTAATGCCCCGTCCACTTTTCAGAGCCTTATGGACCACCTTCTTAAACCATATCTCAGAAATTTTTTCCTTGTTTTCTTTGATGACATCCTCATCTACAGTCGAACCTGGGCCGCACATCTTCATCATGTAGATCTGCTCTTGCAACTGCTCCGCAAGAATAAACTATTTGTCAAGATGTCCAAGTGTTCTTTTGGCATGGAAGAAGTTGAGTATTTGGGCCACATTATGGGGCGTGAAGGTGTCAAGGTGGACCCCAAAAAGATCCAAGCCATGTAGGATTGGCCTCAACCTAAGACATTGAAGAGCCTAAGAGCATTTTTGGGTCTCACAGGCTACTATCATAAATTTATCCGCAATTATGGTCACATTGCTAGGCCCCTCACTCAACTCCTCAGAAAAATTCATTCCTCTGGAATGATGAAGCGCAACAGGCCTTTACAGCTCTCAAACATGCCATGTGTTCCACTCCAGTCTTAGCACTACCCGACTTCACCAAATCTTTTGTGATTGAATGTGATGCTTTGGGTAAAAGTATTGGGGCAGTCTTAATGCAGGAAGGTTGACCCTTAGCCTTCACGAGCCAACAACTAAGTGGGAAGAATCTAGGACAATCTACCTATGAGAAGGAGATGATGGCCATATTACATGCAGTAGATACCTGGCGACCATACTTATTGGGGCGACATTTCCAAATCCGCACCGACCATCAAAACCTTAAATATTTTTTGGAGCAACGCCTATCCTCACCACAACAAAATAAATGGCTCGCCAAAATGCTAGGATATGATTATGAGATAATTTACAAGAAAGGGCGCAAAAATATTGTAGCAGATGCGTTATCCCGCTAATTTGAGGCGGAAAGTACCCTGCTCGCAATTTCCCTTCCCATTCCAGAATGGATTGAAGAGGCCCGCAAGGAATAGTTTTCACATCCCTGGTTCTCCCAACTCATTATTCAATTGCAGGCGGATCCAAATTCCATAGCGGGCTACTCATGGCAAGATGAGATTCTTCGGTACAAGGACAGAGTCATAATATCGCCAACATCCACCCTCAAAAGCCGCATTTTGGCGGAGTTGCACTCATCTCCCACTGCAGGACATTCAAGCTTTCAGAAGACATATGCTCGCACTTGAAGATCTTTTTTTTGGACAGGCATGAAAAAAGACATTCTTAATTTTGTAGCTGAATGCGATGTCTGTTAGTGCCACAAAGGAGAAATAGTGAAATCCCCAGGCACATTATAGCCATTGCCCATCCTGGCCTCAATCTGGATAGAGGTTTCTATGGATTTCATTACGGGTTTTCCAAAGTCAGGAAACAAGTCAATCATCATGGTGGTTGTGGACAGACTTTCTAAGTATGCTCATTTTTTCACCCTACCCCACCCTTTTACACCAACTTTGGTCGCTCAATATTTCATGGATCAGATCTTCAAATTTCATGGCATGCCCACTTCCATTGTGTCTAATCGTGACCCAATCTTTACCAGTAACTTTTGGCAGGACACTTCTGGCTACAAGGTACCCAACTACAACTCAGTACTTCCTATCATCCACAAACTGATGGTCAAACTGAAGTAGTCAACAAATGTCTGGAAACATACCTTAGGTGTTTCACTTCAAAAAAGCAACATCTCTGTGTATAGTGGTTACCTCTAGCTAAATGGTGGTATAACACCAACTATCATGCCACCACCAAAATGACTCCATATGAAGTAGTTTATGGTCAAATCCCTCCTTCCCCTACTTCTTATATCAAAGGATGCTCAAAGGTACAAGCAGTGGATCAACTCCTACAAAACCACACAACCATGTTGGCTCAGCTTAGAGAGAATCTTCATCAAGCTCAAAATCGCATGAAGAAACAGGTAGATCAACATCACTCAGAACGCCAATTTCAAGAAGGGGATCAGGTATTTTTGAGGCTGCACCCATATAAGCAAACATCACTCAAAGGCAAGGGTTGTCAGAAACTATCTCCAAAATTCTACAGACCGTATCAAGTACTTCAACACATTGGAGAAGTTGTCTACAAGCTAGCTTTGCCACCCACTACAAAAATCCATCCATTTTTCCATGTCTCATGCTTCAAGAAAGTGATTGGGAACAATTGCATAATTCAAACCAAACTACCTGAACTAGATGAAGAAGGGTCAATCTGGCTCCAACCTGAACAGGTTCTTGATACACGAGAAAGGAACTTGCATGGCCACATGATCAAGGAAGTCCTCGTCAAGTGGAAAGACACCTCTCCGAAAGATGCAACCTGGGAACCAGCCACTATTCTTCAGCAGTTTCCGCAGCTTTAGCCTTGAGGACAAGGCCATTCTTATGGGGGAGGGCATGTTAGGGTCCCACCCTAACCCCCTTATTTGTGTAATAGGATCGAGTCATAGTTATAGTTAAGTAAAGAGTCAATAAAGCCCATATTAATAATTGTAAGTGGTTAACCCGCATTTAATGAAGGGACCACAGTTAGTCGCAAATGGGCCATGTTATTAGATAGATGGTATTAATAAGAACCATGGTATTGCCCCATGATATTGCATGTATGAATCCTATATAAAGGATAGAGACTCCCCTCGAGGAGCATCGTGTCTTATTTTGTAATCGAGCTCTACTCTATTGGAGTTTGCCCCCTCGAAGAGGCAAGTGAACATTACTTTTTAAATAATAAAATACTTGTTGTTGTTTCTCAGTATTCTATGTTTTGGGTATATTTCCTTGCATATTTGGTATTATGGTATCGTCTTGTAGGTTAAGAGCATAACAGATGGTAGGGACAAAGCACATAAGTTTATTCAGCAGATACAGGTGATTCATCAGGCAGTACAGGAGTAGTTGGAGAAGAGTCAGGCTTGGTATAAAGCTCGACATGACAAGCACTGAGTTGACCATCAGTTTCAAGTTGGGGACAAGGTATGGCTCCACATCAGCAAGGATAGAATGAAGGGAGAAGGGAAGAAATTGAGACCCATTTGATATGGTCATTTCACCATATTATCAAATATTGGAGATAATACTTTTCGTCTTGACTTGCCCATTTATTTGAAAATGTACTCAGTAGTAAATGTTGAAAACCTGAAGCTTTATGAACCTCCAACGATTATGGATACCAAAGGGGTTACAAAGGTTCCTACAGTGGACATTTTTACACTAGAGTATCTAGACAAGTTTCCCGAAGATATCATTCTCGACAGGAAAACTAGAACTTCATGATGGGGAGATGTGGAGTACATTCATGTTGGCTTCAAAGGAATGCATCCGAGTAAATCTCGATGGATGGAGAAAGAGAAAGTGAGGGATCAATTTCCTCACTTTCCAAATGACTGAAAGGGCTTTTGGCGGTCCAAAATCTCTTAGTGGAGAGGATTGGTCCAAGTGGATCTCTAAAAAGTACCAATGGCATGGTAAGAAGGCTCAAAACTCAAAGTGGCAGAAACTCTATAAACTTAGCATCAGATCAAAGTGCTCATCATCCTGATTCCAATGTTGTGAATGACACTCAAATCCGAGCTCATATGAAGAATTTATATCAAGTCAGAGTTAGGTTTGACTTGGACAGGTGGTAGGAGAAGTGACGTGGAAAAAATCTAAGGGAATGGGGAAGTGCTAAGTAGTAGGCTACCATTGGTCCTGCATTTTGCTGATCGCAAAAGGCAGAGGTTTGCGGGTTAAGGAATCATCCCCCAGCACTACCGGGTTGTGATTATGATATCGTAATCGCATATTAGAGGTGAATCAGTAGTTTCAAATCCACCCTATGCAAGAAAAGTTGCGATGCAATAATCACATAAAGCAATCGAAAAAGGGGAAATGCTTTATGAATTGGCCCCCGATAGAGTCAGGACGCGATGCAATAATCGCATATCACAATCATAGTTTGCAAAGAGGAACAGTCACATAGAGTACCAACCTTCATTTCCCACCGATTGCGATTTGTGATGAGGCTACCAGATCCGATATATTATGTATTATGTTTAATAGTCTATCGGGTTTGTTGTTATTACAGGGTGCTTGTTGTAAAGGAATATGACTATCCGCTGATTGAAATGATAATTGTGATTTGCGATCTCTGCGCTGATGGGTTATCAATGCCAATAAAGTCGTCAGGATTCAGGGAATATTCTGATTCATGTGGAAACATTGTTAAAGTGGTTTTTCTATAAACAGGTTTTGTTTCTTGTGTACTATTTGTAGCCCTGAGAACCTCTGTTGGAAATGCCCACCTGCTAAAGCTTGTCATATGTTTGGAACTGCCTGGAAATTGAGGAGTAAGCTGATCAAGTTATATATATGGGATGGTCTGCAAAGGAACGTAGAGGAGACTGTCCAATAGTTCATAACATTGTACACAACAATAATATAACCTAGAAGGAGGGGCCGAAACCTATCCTTAAGCAGCAGGGAGGTTCTAAGAAGGTGCAGAAAGCCTGATTATCTGAATTGGGTTATCGGATAGGCATTTTTGCATGATTTTTCACCAGGATTTTGGTGGTACTATCTGTTTCTGAAGCTAAGCTCTCCATGTTGCATCCATCTTCCAGCTTGGAGGTATAAGGATTATAAATAAATGTTTCTTTTACTTTTATCTCTTTTTACGCCACTTAATGAAAGAAGGCCTCCCCACTATTGAGCAGGGCCTGGAGACGTAGTCCAAAGTGGATGAACTCCATAATCGAATCTTTGTGTCATGGTTTCTTGCTTATCGTGTTATTTCTACATTGTTTTATGTGCTTTTAAGTTCCATGGTTAATAAGTTCTATTTTCATGTAATTCTGATGCATGTATAAGTAAAAGATCATGGATCATAGCAACAACAATATGCCAACATGAGGAAACCACAATCAACATCAATGAGCAACATCATAATATGAAACAACATCCCCATGAGGCAACCAACACAATCTCCACCACAACTATATAACAATAACATCAAAATCCACCAATCATCATAACGAGCATGAGGTATAACATGAACACCTCCAAGCGGATCATAATGCCAACAGTGGGTGGATGAAGTACAGGAGAAATTAAATGCTCCCCCTGAACACATGCCATCTCCAAAGAAAATCCAACCTGCAATGAACCGCTTACATTGCAAACATTGTTTCCTTTTGACAAACAAAAGCACCATATCGACCAAGACTCCACATGACCAAGACTCAAATGGCATATACATTGATAAATATATGGCTTGTAGCAATGATACAAAACCTCATACATGCTCTCATATACGACCATAACATGACCTCTTGACTCATGTCTAAATTACCAAAAGATAATGCAATATAATTACATGGCTCCATGTGCATATTACATATATTTTAAATGAATTACATTGTTGATATCAGCATCTCCAGTAGACCAATGAATCAAAAGCATGATACATCATGACTATTAGATGATTATTATCCCATACATGAGGCTTCCAAAAGACTCCATAAACGTGCCTATCACCATGATGAATCAACTCACTAAGGACATGACTCTCAACCAACATAAGATGATGAAACAATAACAAGTTCATGGTTATAATAATAATCATATAAAAACCCATACATGGTTGGTCCGTGCCTCAAATCTCCCTGGTACAACGCCAGCATTTTCCCCTTGCCCGAAGGGTAAGGAGTCTCACCCAAGGCGTGCCGCGACCAAAAATAGTTCGTCATGGGGTTGAGGGTATGTCAACCATCAATGTGTAAACAACATCATACACACATTTGGGACAACAACATATCGTTCAACACTATGAAGCTACCACATACATAGACTTGCAATATATTTAAAATTTAAGTGGGTCCATACATCATAAGCAAACACATACATCGTACTAAGAAACTAGTTCAGATCTTAATTCATCTTAAGTCAACATAAGAGAAATACATAATACATCGGCCTTAGCCATAGGTAACTACAACAAATACCTTATTACAGGTTCTAATTGCCTATGACAAACTCAGAGGTTCAATCTTCAACCCAGAGGTCCTGCTCATCCGCATCTAGACACTCCAGCTCTATCACATCACAACCATCCAACCCCTTTCTCCTTATGGGTTTCTTCTTTTGTATTCCTTATGCCACTTTCACTTCCAGTTCTCACTTGGATGTTCCTTCCCTTGCTTTCCTTTCATCTGTCTTGTCCACTCGGTTGCCTCTGCCTTCTGCTGACACTTTGTCGAAACCATCCCACAACTGCCTGTTCCTGCCTTTCGCCCCAGCTGTCTTCACCGCAACCTGATCATTGCTGCTACCACCCATTTCCTCTTCATTCTGTGGGAAGCCAAAATAAACAAAATATTTTAGAATCAAAATGAAGGCCCCAACAGACCCCGGCCACAATTCTTTGACTCGTCCTCAAGTCAATCCATTTCGAGCTATGTTGGTCCTATTGGTGTCTCAATGGGTACTCCTGTTGGTGGATTCTTTGGCTCTGTTGGTTGATGGGTTGATGCTCCCATTGTCTCAGTCGTTATTTGTGGGGGGGTTTCTACTCCCATTATGCATTCCTTCGTCTTCTGCCCTTCCTTTTCAAATGAAGGCTCCAACTCTGTAACAATGGTGGTCTTTTGTTGCCTGAATTCATTGTACTTCTGTATGGAAGCCTCCTATCTGGCAATGATTGCATTAGCTTGTTGAATGAAGTCTTCAGCCATATTGGATGTTAATTCACTTGGCCTTTGACTTCATAGATGGTCCCACAGTTCTTTGTTGTTGTTGCAAACTTCTTTTAGAGCCAGAACCTGTAGACAGACTGGTGGGCGCTGGTCTCTAATCACCTTTTTAGTTCTCGTAGATTATTCTTCAATCTAATCAACCTATTCTTGAATAACGATGATCTACTCATTACTCTGTTGGAGTTGGTTTGAATCCATGTAGCCTCTGGTACTGGAAAACAGTACCTGTATCTTCTCTCTCATAGGGTATACTAAATGATTTTTCAATGCCAAGCTTCCCAGCCAGTCATGAACTCTATCCATCAGGGCATATCCATCTGCTAGTACATCAGTGAATGTTTTCTTCTTGGCTTCGATCTCGCTAATCTTGCCCTCGATTGTTCTCGCATAAATTTTGACCAAGTTTGGTAGCACTGATCATTCTGTCTCTGGTTTCTTCCTGATATCAGCGTTAGTTGCTACCAGATTTGAACATGCTTCTTGGATATGGTCGCAGCAGCTCACCAGTGTGTAGGCTGTAATATCCTTTGGAGCATCCATGTTGGCATCTGTGATCGTCGGCCATAATGACCAAAACTTCTCCGTTACATGATCAACTTGCGCTTACAAATCTGTGTTTTCTTGTCGCAGTTGATATCTCTCCTCTATCACCTCATGTAGTTGTTTTTTTTGTTGCTAGTGTTCTCTGGCTAGATCATCATGTATGTTCTCGGGGCTTTGCGCTGCTTGTTGAATAAATTCAAATAACTGTGTCGAAGACGAGTGCTACAGGGTGTCGGCTTGCATTATGCTTGTATATATTTTTTATGTTTGATTTTTTTTGGGTCATGTTTTTTATTTTATTTTTATTTAAAATATATGTTTTTATTTACTTCTTATTATTTTTTG
>APFE031210438.1:60964-129351 GCA_000404065.3 Pinus taeda | reverse complement strand
ATTTGTAAATTTCAAAATCTTAAAATTATTTAAAAATAAAATATTTACACAAATTAAAAAAAAAACAAATGTTTTAATGCAGAGAGTATAAAAAACTCCAAAATCACATATAAATTCATTTGTTTTGTAAAGTTTTTCATTCATCATAACTGAAGTATTTCCTACATAGTGCCTTCAATACATTATATAAAAAAAGACATTATATTTAATAAAAGTATTAATATATAAATTTAAAATAAAGAATAAATTTAATATAAATTAACGGAACATTTAATTGAAATATATTAACACCATGGCTAAAAATTTGTTGGAATTTTAAGGATTTTCATAGCGGTGATATTTTATATTTAATGTCATCCTTGGAATTTTAAGGCTTTTTAGAGACATGATATTTTATCTTTAATACCATACCTAAAAATAGTTGGAATTTTAAGACTTTTAATATTTTATCTTTAATGTCATGTCTATTGTTGGAATTTTAAGGTTTTTCAGAGTCATGATATTTTATCTTTAACATCATTATTAAAAGATGTTGACAATTTACCCCCAAAAAAAAAGATGTTAGTCCAACATCAACATTTTTCATTGTGTTTTTTTGCATGCAAAAAATTGACTTTTACTTCCATTTTTTAAATATGTTAAAAATTTACCCCAAAAAAATATGTTATTCCATAATCAACACTTTTTGTTTTCAGGTTGTTTTTCATGTTTTTTTGGGGTTTCTAGGCTAGAGTACCCATTTTGAGGTAACAGTTCTTACTTGATAACTATGTCCTTATATCATTCATCACACTCATATAATTTAGTTACATTTAACCCTATATGGATTTAACTCTTATTCAAATTGTTTGGGAAATGCTTTGCTAACTTAAGTTTGAAACTCCTTGGCCAATGGTTGAAACTATTTGTTGGTGGAATAACTCCTTTCACTTGTGGTGAAAGAATTCCCAAATTATAAAAAGGAAAAATTGTGCACGTATGGCCACAAAAATGATACTTCCTTGTGGACAAATTTATTTTAGAAGTAAATAAAAAAGAAAAAAAACAAATATTCCACCCCAAATTTGAAGAACAAATAGTTGTTAATACAGTTCAATCTAAAATTAAATGTTGTATTCAAAATAGATCTCACTGAAGAGATAATAGACCATAAGAAGTCATGACACAATATTAAGAGTCATAATTTGGTTCACAATTGACATAAAATTGATATTGTAAGTGGAATCACCATTAACAAATTGACAAGTGATGAAATAATCTGGAAAAAAGCCATACACATCCATAAAAAATAGGCAATGTTGACTCTTAAATTAGTTCTCATTTGTATTGAAACCTAGAAAATTTTGTTCTAAATCTATCCCATACAATAGAAAATGAAGCTTGTTTGAGGCCATGAAAAGTTGATCAACATTTCAATTTGGTATAAACGTCTATAATATGGAAAATAAATTTTGTCTTGTAGCCATCTTTAGCTACATGCCTTGCAGTTGATTGAGGCTTGAGCTTATGTCACATATATTACGATAAAGAGGTTATGCCATTTTGTTGTGGAGCATGAATTACATCTGGTCATTTAAGGTTATTAACAAAGAATGCAACACATAGAAACCATGGTGAACCCTTGGTTTGAAGTCACCATTAACATCACTATATTAGGTACAGGGTTAAAGATTCTAGGGGAAATGTAGTGTTAAGAAGGCATAGAAACGTGACATGTTTCCACCATATCCCTGACCTCTTCTCATGAGTGTATTTTGTAACTGACCAATTGATACATGAGTTCCCTCATGAAGAAATAACAATAGTGAACAAAGATGAAAACTCTGTAAAATTTCTATAGAAAATTCAACAATTTCTATAAACTTCTTCACATACCACCCATAGACAAAAGCTAACAGAAGTTCCAAGAACACCCACAAACCAAAACCCATAGAAAAATGTGATAAATGCATCAAAACCCACATAAGAATTCACTCAGTGGACTACAATTCCCAACATATTGAATGGGTTGATAAACACAATGAAAATTGTAGCTATTAGGATAAAAAATCAACTGAGATCCAACGACAAAGCCACCACCATGTAGTTGGCCATACCCCAACACCTTACTAAATCTTTCCATGCCTAAACGTTGCTACAACAGTCGACCAAACCCCAACACCTCGCCAAATATTACTTACAATAGAGATAGAGATGATGTGGTTAAACAAAGAGGAAATTGTAAAAATCCATAAGAAATTCATAGGGAGAACCAACTAAAAGCACACTTACCCTCATGAAACCCCATAGGAGTGTGAAAACTTGATGTCGACCACCAAATTAACTGAAATCTCCCACAAGGTCCAATGCAGATGAAAAAATCAACCATTAGTGTGTTATGGGCATGGAACAAAAATTCATGAAACAAGAAACCGCCAGTGTGCTAGAAGCATGGAACAAAAACCCATGAAACAAGAAACCATCAACCACTACAGAAACCATGGCAAAATCCCCCACAAACTAGGAGAAACAATGATATAAACCCAAAAACGCAATGAGAGTTCAAGCTAGACTAGAGGAGGAAGTCGGTCAAACAAAGTATCAGGAAGTTGAGTTCCCTCACATTGGGCTTGAACAACATTATAAAAGTTTTCAAATGCCTTCCAAAAACCACCCTAAAACAATGTGGAAAATCACATAGAAAAGGGTGAATTAAATTTCCCAACCACCACGACGGGTGACACTGCCATCTCTACATGTGTCACACCAATGATTATGCATGGAAGTTGTCATTTGGGGTCATTGCAAGGAGGGCACGCAAAAACTGGCATCTGTCCCCTAAATATTTCATCGCATAAACCGATTTTCATCCATCCCTTGAGGTACCATTATTGTTAACCTCCTTTATGGTATTGACGAATGGGTGATGTCTAGAATGGTGGTGTTGTTTGTACTAAAGGTGTTGAATATGAATAATACTATGAAAAACAAACAACGCAAGTGTGTGGTCCCTCTTTTGCTACCTCCCATGGCCAAATACGTTGAATTTGGTGAAGTGTTATCCAGATCTATAAATCATATTCTATAGGCGAAGGAAGATTTTTTTGTTCACTTGTAAGTGCTGACACAATTTGGGATGTTGAAAGTCGTAGTTGATTGTGTGCACAGAGGAGAAATTTTATTTGAAGCACTCTGGGAAAAACACGTAATTCAAATCTCAAGCATATAAATTCTTTAAAGAAATGTTTATATCTCTTACGGAGTCCATGTCCAAATTTCCCAGTGGTTTCTCTTTCGATCTCCACGATCTTTTCTCTTTTTGACGAGCTATATTATCATATTTCTCTCTCCTAAGAATTGTTTGTACTATATCTAAATAAATCTAAACCTAATCTAGCACCTGCAGATGATATTTTCCAATTAAAAATTGAAAAATATAAAATTGAAATGGGATAGTGGTTGAGTATAAGGTTTGACATAATTGTACGATGAAGAATATCCAATGGAGGTTTAGTTTTGATTATCAATAATTATTAAGTATATGGTGGGCATTTAACTTTCACAGAGGATTTAAGGAATATTGCTATAATAGGAGGGTTGAGATTTATTTCAAAGATAGTTACATCTTTTTTCTTTTAAATTTAACAAGTCCAGGTTTATTAATATAGATCTACCAAAAGAGGTTAGCACCTCAAGAGATTTGATCCCTCTCTGTGTTTGGTAGATTCAAAGTTAATATCTCTCTCTATATGCCATTGGAAAGACCTTGGGATGTGAAAAACTAGAGATCAAAAACCACTAATAACTATTTTACCTCAATTTTATTTTAATTATTAATTTGATTTTATTTTTATTTTTTATGTAATTTGATCCAGTTAAAGCCTCTAGGGATGTGGCATGATGGTGAACGAGTGTTGCTAAGGATTTTGTGCCATGGTACAAATCACATGTTCAATCTTTATTTGTGCTCTGTTCTTGGGGGTGGGTGGTTTCACTTGGGTATTAGAATCGTAACTAACGGGTATCAACCTAGTGTCATGCCAGTATGAGAACCGTTTTTGCAACCCACGAGTATCGACCCAGTCTCATGCTAGTATGAGAACCATCGTGTTACCAATTCATATAGAAAGAAATAAAACATAAATAATTTGATTTGGTTAAAATGTGTAAAAAATAAATAATTTGATTTAGCTAAAATGTTTAACATGACACTTCTTGGTACAATTAAGAAAAACAAATCATATGCACAAGTGTCATTAAATTTATATTAATTATATGGCTATATTTGTATCTTTTATAATTAGATATAATAAATTTAAATTGGTTAAATCATGAGTAATATTTGAATTTACTATGATGATGTTTAAAAATAAATTTTTAAAACTTATTTAAAAAAAAAAAACAAACTCATTATATGAAAAGATAATATTATATTTTAGAATTTTATTTCAATATTATTTTATATAAAATATTAAAATTTATTATGGTTATTAAATGTGAGAAATATAGAATTTATTCTTATATGTTTAATGACAATATAATGTATTTAAGAGAGTCTTTTTAATTAAATTAAGTGATAAATAAAAATATTATACAATAAATTTTAATAAATTATTTAGATTTTAATATTTCAATTGAAATTTATATTCAATATTTACTGTTTTTTATTGTTTTTTTTTTATTTTAAAATAAAATATGATTTATTTTTTTTAATATGTAAGTTAGATTTAAAGTTTTTAAATGGTAAGTTATGTGCGTTGGTGAAGTTTATGTTGAATTTCTTTTCATTTTCTAGGATCAATAATAGATAATCAATTAAGAAAGGTAGTACACCTTAATGTTATCAACGTGTATGGTATTATGAATAAACGGAACAAAAAGTAAAATGAAGAACAATTTGATATTCTATTTGAAGATTAAATTTATTTTAATTTTAATAAATTAATAATAAAATTAAATTATTTTTATATAAAATAAAATTAATTTAAATTTCATATATACCTCACATAGCAGAGTTTCTATTTTGTTAAGTTATATAAATCTGAAATGAAGAATCTTATCTATATTCTAGAACTCCTAGTGACACATGGCTCAGCCTGGCAACAGAAGACTGCAGAAAATGAAAGAGTGGATCCATGGCTTTCAATTACTACTATTGTAACTTCCTTAGAAAGTTCAACGATATTTCGTTGGATTCTCATTCGATTACTTACTTCTCTATAGTACCAAAAGGCCTGTATTCTAATTCGATTACTTCTCCAACGTGAAACTCTTTTTTGGCAAATGCTCAATGAATGCGCTTTTCGAATAGTAAATGAAAACGCAAAGAAATTTGAACTTAGGCCTAACTTTATGGTTTAAATATTAATTATTGATAAAATAAATCATCTGTTTTAAAATTAAAATGAATATGACGTGATTATTGGATTTATTTTTTTAGAAATTATTTTGAAAAGTTTATAAATTTTGGTAAATTATTAGAAAGTGTAAAGATTAATGTTTTATTTTTATAATTTTTAAATTTGAAATTTTTTTTATTTTTGATTCGTGGATAACTAATTTAGTGTTTAAAATTTAAACTTTCAAAATTAAAAGTTATTTAAATTTTTTTTTTTTAAATTTCTAGTTACCTGTATTCTCATAAATTAATTAATTAATTTTTTTTCTTCATTTTTTTTCCCTTTTTCTTAAGCATTAACTACAGTAGCTAGTTCATGGACGTTTCGAACCAACTAATGTGGTGGATGTTTCGAACCAACTAATGTGGTTCATCCTCTGAACAAATGGTGAAAAAATCAATCTTCCCAAAGATTTAAATAAGGCTAACTAATGTGGTTCATCAACTCAATCTTCCCAAAGGTTTAAATAGTAGAGAAGCATCCTTGCCCAGAATTATGCTTCTCTGTTATTTAAACCTTTGGGGAGATTGATTTTTTCATCCTTTGTCCTAAGGATTAACCACATTAGCTCCTTTGAAACATTGACCAAATCTCTACAATTTGATTAATTTGGAAAGACAATTGTATTATCATTATGGATCACGACAGTCTAAGATCTAAGAGTTATTTTTCATAATTAATATTTTTTTCCATTTATTATCATAATTATTTTTAACAATAAATATTTATTAACGTATAATCATTCCTTGTTTTCAATTAATTGTTTTGTTTTTTAATAAAAATGTTTTTCCACCTTTTTTCCGCTAATATATTTAAATATTAATCATAATAGTTTAATTATCTAATTCTTTTGGATCCTTCTTTCATAAAACCATGTTATCATCTACCAATAGATTATTAGCAATATAATCCCCTCCACCAAAGATATATTTAAATATTAATCATAATATTTTTTATAGTTTAATTATCTAATTCTTGGACTCTTTTTTCATAAAACCATGTTATCATGTACGAATAGATTATTAACAGTATAATTCCCCCTTTGTCGGGCTTAAATGATGCACTTAATATAAGTAAGTTATATGGTCATATTCACCTTATAAGGTTTCTCTACTTATTGCATAAGAGGCATGTACTAAGCAACAATACTGCATATTACACTTGTATAATATGTTGAGAAAATCAACAATGAGCACACTCGTCAATCATTGTTATTAGTGAATGGAGGAAGATTTATGACAATTATTGAAGGAAAACCACACCAGACAATTATTGAAGGAATTACTAGCTAAAGAGAGAAAGAAAGAAAGAAATTATTTTAACTTCCACGAGGCTAAAGATAGCTTGTGGGACAAATTGTTTCTCCATCTCACTCTTGTATTTGGCCCTTTTCTTGTGAAGTCTCACAATAAAAGCTCCCAATTTCTAACAAATCTATAAAAAAAAACCCTTTATGTCTGTGATTTTGAGCCATTAACTTATTTAGTTACATCCTAAAAAATAACCTTTTAACTAAACACAAACAATATTTCCACAAATAAACAAAAACAATTATAAACATCTTACTATATATATATATATTTAATAATAAAATAAATCGCTTAATTTAAAAATAAAATAAAATAAATATTGCCTATCAAACAATTTTAGCTTTATTGAATACCATTACTTTCATTTCACAATACTCGTTAAAAAAATTCAACATGAACTTTGTGATAAAGCCTCAATTACTTTTATAATAATAATAGTTTTTGAAACTTTTATCACACGTACTAAAACATAAGTGACGTTCCTATCTTTTTGACTTTATTAAACATCCGTACTTTCATTTCATCAATGCCCATAAATAAAAAAGAAAATCCTTAACTAAGTATTAAAGGCTTTAAATTTTATATTGATTTTGTGCACTCTGTGCTACATCCTCGACTACAATTATTGGTTTGAATATATATTACAGAATTCACAAAATCACTGACTTTGAATTTTTATAATAATTTTGTGAACTGTGTGAGAAAGTTTCAAATAATATTATTAATAATAATATTAAAGTAATAAAATTAATTGAGACTTTATCAAAAGTTTCGTGAAGGAGGCGGTTCCTGTTTCCACCCTGCGAAAAGAGAAATTGTAATATATTAGTGCATAAGAGAAAATGGGGACTCGCCGTAAATTATAATATATAAGTGCATGATTAGGTGCCAAAAAAGTCCGCAATAAATTTTTATTTATTCTTATATACTGAAATGAATATGAAATCCAGGCATCCAAACATGGCGAGAGAAAGATGGGATGGCCAACATTTTCTATATGACGTTCATGAAAATTTCATATATCGTAATGGCATCAAGATCACTTATCTAATTTATCAACTTAGCATTTATCGATTAAAATAAGTTAATATAATATTATCACATAATTACGCTGATAATTTTTTTTACGGTGAGGTTCCTTCTCACTACACTATAGCAGATTCGTAGGCCTGACGAATATTGTTTTTTCAGACACTTGACCGTTGTGAGTTTATTGCATAACAGTTCAATTGCACAGCGCAAGACCATTTTCATGTTTTATACAACATTCCCTCAAATAGTGTGTGGCCAACTGCCAACGTTATTTCCAATGTTATATGATATTTAATATACATACAAAAGCCGTTTTACAAACCTCTCACCAAGTATCACTTTTTCCTATATTTGTGGTATGCGCGTCATAAGCTTTTATTTGATCAAACTTATTTATTTGATGCTTGAGAGCTCATTTCTCAGATCAATCTTGGAGCTCTGACATCTCACAATGCATCTAGGAGCATTCAGTACACTTAGCTCAATTTTTTTCCCGATAAGTCTGTTTTTCATGTCTTTTGCTGTTTTTTTGTCGTTTTTTGTATTTCAGTTTGTGTGAGTTTTGTTTGTTTGGTTTTGTTGACAACTTGCTGTCGTTTTAATGCATGTTAGCTTGTAGAAGCATTCTTTCAAGTTTTTCATTGCAACGCACTATTGTCGCATGCATGACATTGTTTCTACACTAACGGTCATTGTTGCAGCGATTCACTTCACACACTAACTTGTTTTCCCATTTTCTCAATCTTGCACTCATTGTTTGCATGCATGATCATTCACTCTTGTCTGCGCTCAGCCTTGCCATGCATTCAACCTTTTCATGTTTTCAGTCACCCGTCTGCGGGTCTAGGCTACCTTAACCCGGACCTTGCCTTACCCGGCTTACACTACGCATTTCTGAGAGTGAAGGCTTTGCCTTCCTCCCAGAAATTGCGCAAAGTTGGCCCAACACTGGCCTCTAGACTTGCTCTGCGCAATTCTAAGAGGCAATGTCCTGCTGGCCCCTGGAATTGCGCAAATGCATTTTCTAGGTTGCAGTTATTGCCAACTGAAACTGTGCATTCCTCAGCAGGCTAAAATGGACTCTTCATTGCGCAGTTTCAACAATCATTCGACCCGCTAACAGTGTGGAGTGTGTTCTCTACAATTTTGGTAGTCAGTCTCCCAACCTCCTGGTGAAAATTATGCAATCTTTCCAATGGATCACCCAAGTGTGTTGCAAGTCGGTCCTCAAGTTGTTTTGGTTTTCAACTAACATTATTCCTTCCATGAGTGTTGCTCTGTATCCAGGTATCACAGGTATCCATCCGTCTCTCAGCAGTACAGGTACAATGGCCTCTAAGGGAACAGGGTCAAAGGACATCGTTAAGAGAACAACTAGAGATGCAGCTGAGAAAGTGTCTATGAGCTTGCCCATCTATGAAGACACTAAGTTGTTCATAGATAAGGAGATCAAGATGAAATGACAAGACATGAATAAAACATTTTCAGTCACATTTGAGGAGAATCTAGAAGACTGTAGGGTCTATGTCAACAATCACAAGTTTGGCTTGTACTGGATTGCATGCAGGTATCCCGCGTTTCCATGTGTGGACATGATCCACTGGATTGTCTCGGATACTGATCTGGATAATCTGGGTTCCTTCAGTGTCTGGAATTAACCAAGACCTTTCACTTCTGTAATGTTGTTAGAATTGTATTTTAAAGAGCATAAAAGAACATATGTGCATGCTTAAACAAGAGGAAACATGACAATGAACAACAAATCAAAACACAAGACATTTGAGAACGGAGTTCGTCCAGTGTGGACTATGTCTACGGGCCCAGTGTCAAGATGGTGTAGGCTGCTTCATTTAGTGTTGGAAATTGTGATGATGTATATGGACTATGTTTTCTGTCATATAAGGACATATGCCCTCAACATGAGTGGCTAGTGTTTCCACGTGACATTCCGCTACAGGACCTCTCACTCACAATAGGCCTCCTATCACCATGACATAATCTCACACATGGTGACAATTAGTATCTCGTCATTATGGTAACATAGGGATCTCAATCAAACATACATAACAATCCATGACGAATACATCTCACATGAAGTGGAAACAAAGATACCGCATCATACATCAAGTAGGAATCTAAACAACATAATACATCTCACAACAAATGATAAAGAAGTACATGACATCAATGCTTCATATACCTCAACTCCTAAAGATGAATGAAGAATAGGATGCTCAGCGGCTAGATCTGGCTGCACCATCGAAATTGTGGCGTCAAATAACATAAATTCGACTGTCCACACTTTGGATTCTGACACCGTCACTTCAATCTGGATAATGGATGAAAAATTGAGAGCCCATCTACAGAAACAGACATCGCCATTGAGTTCTTGTCACTTAGAGGTCTAAAATCGACATAAAATTTGTCAAATTCTGCCTCTGGCAAGTTCTGGCCTCCACATAATCTTTCTGATGCGCCTCATTATTATTTGGGCAAGGTTCCGCTCCTCTCACCACTCATAGTTCTGCACCTGCAATTAAAATAATATTATTAATAGAACTTTTCACCCGTCCTCTACTTTGTCGCCTGCTCCCCCGCATCTAAGAAATGGTTGGTTTAAGTAGAAATCGGTAGGTAGAGCTTACCACACCCGATCATTGGGCATAGTGGTAAATTGACCCATTGGTTCAAGAGAGGTCGGGGGATCAAATTATATAGCCAACCAACCTCTTCTCTTTGCGATCTACAATTGTGATTTATCACATCGCACTGTGGCTCTACCGGGGGCCGATTCCTTAACCGCTTCTCCTTGCGATCTATGATTGTGATTTATTGCATTGCATTATGGTTCTGTCGGGGCCGATCATTGCATCACACCTGTCGAGGTCGATCATCACATCGCACCTGCCGAGGCTAATTCGTAACTCGTCCATTTTTGCAATGTGCGATCGCATCGCAACCCTGATCCTGTCAAGGCTGATTCTTTACCGCCAACCTCTTCTGATCTACGATTGAAAAATGCGAGACCAATGGAACCCTGCCACTTGGCACTTGCCCATTCGCCAAAGCTTTCTACCACATCACCTTCTCCTGCCACCTGTCCAAGTCAAACCTAAACTTTGAATTGCTCTAACTTCTTCATACGAGCTCAAATTTGAGTGTCCTTCACACGTTGGAATCGGGGTGACGAGCACTTCGATTTGATTCTAAGTTTGTTGAAATTTTAACACTTTGAATTTTGACCATTTTCGATCCCTCTTGGACTTCTGCATGTGTCTCGAGCCACCTGGATCAATCCTCCCCACTAAGGATCTTTTGGTCCTCCAAAAGCATGAAAATAATCTACAACTTTGTACATTGTCTGCACCAAAAGTGTCTTGATGTGTCACCCTTATTTCTCCTTAACCTTTGTCCTTCGGTGCCATAAGCGATGAGATGACACCTGCATCCTTTGCAAACAAACATCTAGTACAATCTTTTGCAAATTACATGCTTAATTTACATGACCAACTAATGACCCAAGAATCCCATACTTGCCACGAGTTCATAACACATACTCTGTGGTCAAGTTTACATCAAAATGGAAAAATACCCCAACTATCAAAACACAGCCAAATATCACTGTCGCTTAAACAAGTGATGGAAAACACATCATCACTTTTACAATGTACACTGCAACAAATGATTTACAAATGAGGCCATTATAAGCTACCCAATCTAGAAAAATAGTTTCTTACTAAACAAAGTGAACCACAATGAATGTGGCGGGTTTGTTTGTTGAACATTTTCATTGAGTGGTTTCTGCACAAGCGTTGCTCTAGATGGAGCCTCTAACATGTGGCCCTTTGATGACCACTTCTATTTCAATGACTGCAATAAGTCTTCTTCCTCCAGATCTGCATAACCTTCTCCTTTCCTTGTTGGGGAGAGGGTCTTTCATGCCTCATCCTCCTTCGTGTTGCCATTCTCTTCTAGCACTCAGCAAATACATGGTCATGTAAACCACAAAAAGTACATGTTTTTCAATGCCATGATTTAGGTTCATCACTAATAACATGATTATAATTGAAATGAACATTAGAATACTGAGACTGTTTATACCTTTCATGGTTATCTTTGGTGTAATTATGGCGATGAGATATTTTCTCAACTCTTTCCCTGTAATGGGTATTGCCATGGGATGATGGTGATGTGTTCCCATCATTCTCTTTCCTTGACGGTTTTAACAATGTCCCGGAAGCATCTGACACCTTTGAGAATTCTCCTTTGGTGTATCCCAAGCCTGCAAATCGAGGTCTCTGCACAACCTCCAATGGCTGAATCATGCCTTGGCCATTAACACCAAGTCCTCCTCCTTTGTACCCCATTTTGGTAAGGAGTATCATGCCAGTACCTGTCATCGACACTTCCACATTTCCAATAGAAATAATATCATGTGAAGATGAAACTGAAGAAAAACCAACATTTTTTACCTCCACTATTTATTCGGAAGCAGGTGATGAGGGCTTCTCTAAGCTTTCATTGAGCTTAAACTCCTCCAAGGCATTTGTTGTGGCTTGTAGCTGAAGTTGCAACCTTTGCTTCTCCTCTTTCTCTTCTTGTAGAAGCATCCTTAATTCAGCATCCTTTGCTTGAAGGCTTTGGTCGTTTGCTTCAATTTTTCCAAGGTTGCCTCTGCAGCTTGCAACTAAAGCTGCAATCAATGCTTCTCCTCTTTCTCTTCTCATAGAAGCATCTTCAATTCAGTGTTATCTTCGTGAAGACTATGGTTGATCTCCTCTCGAATGATGAGAAGATAATGAAGGCGATGAATGTACATTGGAAGGTGTGGATGGAGCATCATTTTTTGCTCTTTCTTTCTCTTATCTCTCATAAGCTTCATACAACATTCCACCATTTTGGACATTCTGAGCATGGCCTCATACATGTCTTTGTCATCCTCCATTGTTGCATGATCAATCATTGTTCACACTTGCAATTCCCATCAACGAGAAGACCACCTTAATACCAAAATTGATCTGGGTTCCTTCAACTTCTGGAATTAACCAAGACCTTTTACTTTTGTGATGTCATTAGAATTGCATTTTAAAGAGCATAGAAGAACATATGTGCATGATTAAAAAAGAGGAAACATGAAAGAAATTAGCAAATCAAAACACAAGGCATTTGATAATGGAGTTTTTCCAGTGTGGACTATGTCTCTGGGCCCGATGTCAAGATGACGTAGATCGCTTCATTTAGTGCTGGAAATGGTGATGATGTACATGGAGTGTGTTTTCTATCATACAAGGACATATTCCCTCAACATGAGTGGCTAGTCTCTCCACAAGAAATAGGTACAGGAGTTGCTAAATCAAGGGGTCATTAGACTGATTTCTTCTTTGTGTGGGTCACCAATCATGTTGGTGCCAAAGAAATATGGAAAATGGAGAAAATGCGTAGACTACAGGGCGCTAAACAAAATCACGGTGAAGAATCGATACCCTCTCCCTCACATTAATAAATTATTAGGTCTATTGAAAAATGTTGTCTATTTTACAAAATTGGATTTGGTAGTGGATATCACCAGGTTAGAGTTGCAGAACAAGACATTTGGAATGTTGGGTATATGACCAAAGTCCCACATTGACTAGAAGTGGGGAGGATCATGGGTATATAAGGATGGAGAAATATCTCCATTGGTATGAGGCCTTTTGGGGTAAGTCCAAAAGCAAATCCATGAGGGCTTAGGCCCAAAGTGGACAATATCATACCATTGTGGAGATATGTGGTGTCCAGAGTCCTTACAAGTGGTATCGGAGCCATGCCTCGAAGTTAGCCAAGTGGATGAATCCTCAGAATGCCGAACGAAGGTGGTGGGCCTCGGTAATATCACGATGGGATCCGTGGATGAGGTCGGTTAGACAGGCGGTGTGCTCCTAATTCTTCATGGACGTGTCCTGGTCCCAACACAGTGAAGAGGAGTTGACCTGGGATAGAGCAAGCTCTCGAGGCAGGTGGTGTTCCATGTAAGGCGTGTGCTTCCAACGCATTGGAGCAGAAAATCATGGTTGGTAGAGAGTGGATGGATGGATAATCATTTGAGGGGAGGCTGGATGGTCCTTTGTTCAAGGGGAGGATTGTTGGATATATGACCAAAGTCCCACATTGACTAGAAGTGGGGAGGATCATGGGTATATAAGGATGGACAAATATCTCCATTGGCATGAGGCCTTTTGGGGTAAGTCCAAAAGCAAATCCATGAGGGCTTAGGCCCAAAGTGGACAATATCATACCATTGTGGAGATATGTGGTGTCCAGAGTCCTTACAAGTGGTATCAGAGCCATGCCCCCGAAGTTAGCCAAGTGGATGAATCCTCGGAATGCCGAACGAAGGTGGTGGGCCCCGATAATATCATGATGGGATCCGTGGATGAGCTCGGTTAGACAGGCGGTGTGCTCCGGATTCTTCATGGACGTGTCCTGGTCCCAACACGGTGAAGAGGAGTTGACCTGGGATAGAGCAAGCTCTCGAGGCAGGTGGTTTTCCAAGGCGTGTGCTTCCAACGCATTAGAGCGGAGAATCCTGGTTGGTAGAGAGTGGACGGATGGATAATCGTTTGAGGGGAGGCTCGATGGTCTTTTGTTCGAGGGGAGGATTGTTGGGTATACGACCAAAGTCCCACATTGACTAGAAGTGGGGAGGATCATGGGTATATAAGGATGGACAAATATCTCCATTGGTATGAGGCCTTTTGGGGTAAGTCCAAAAGCAAATCCATGAGGGCTTAGGCCCAAAGTGGACAATATCATACCATTGTGGAGATATGTGGTGTCTAGAGTCCTTACACTTTCACCATATTCCCCGTTTATAGTGAAAGAACCATTGACACAAGTACACTTACACTCACCAGGTATGCGAAAATCACTTCCCAAAGACAAAGCATACCACTCTCCTATGCTGACAAGAAAGAGATGAGGCAAATCCTTAAGACAATGGAAATTTGGCTATCATACCAGATGGGACTCCCACACCAAATGGTGTGAGGTCTAGTTGGGACTTCATACCTGGGAGATCCCTTGAATGTTGACAGGTCCAGAACCATCAACATTTTTGGTGCTAGAAGGAGGACAACCAGTTGTGCATGGATGAAATTCCCCTCACACTCACTCATCAACCATCTGGTCAAGGCAGTAACTCACACTCCCTCTCATGCATCTCTGCAGTTGGTTACTCCTCACCTCCTAGAATTGAACATGAGATTTCATATCAACACATTCGCTCTATCCTTCCTATCACCCACAAGTTCGCAAAATAAGTCAGACTTATCCCAGGCATACAATATCTTCCACACACATCTAGGAATCCAAAAGCCACTCCCACAAGAGTTAATGTATCATCTGTGGAAGAAGAAGTCCTTGCCATGCTTGAAGGTCTAGAAGAAACTACTGAAGATGGAGAGGAACCTCCCATATTCCTTGAAGACAAACAAGGTACTCTTGTGATCTTGGGATTGAACTCCAATATAGGAGGCAGAGGGGAAGGTAGCAGAGGAGGTGGAGGTAGAGACGAATCGACAGATTCAGATCCAGAACCATCAAACTCCAAAGGAGATGAAGAGGATGAAGAAGACAAAGAGATGGTTGACCCAAATCTTGAATGGATGACTGAAGGACCATTGGCTCTCCCGATTGTTCTACACAAGATGCCAAAATGAGCGGAGATAATTAACATCAAGTTCAACCCTGACAACATGGTGAAGGTAGAAGACCATGTAGACAACTTCTACCTACAGTTGTAGACCCTTGTGGTATGCTATGACGACATAGCATGTAGATTGTTCCCATGTACCTTGGAAGGCTACTCAATTACTTGGTATCACAACCTTCCACCTAACTCCATACATAACTGGGGTGCTTTCAAATGTATGTTCCTTAAAACGTTTGCTGATGACAAGACCCTAGCCATGCTACTCAAAGAATTGGGAAGCCTCAAGATGGAGGGAAAGGAGAAAGTGAAAGACTTCAATTAGAGGTTTATGTGTATTTTGAACAAATTTTCAATAAACACTAAACCTCATGACTCCATCACTCTTGACTATTACACATCTGCACTACCAACCATCATTACGTAATTCATCAAGCAAGCTACGAAGCAAACACTTTTAGAAAGATACGAAGAGGCTTTTTCCGTTTAAAAGGACTTGCATGAAATCAGAGTCATCAAGCATGATGAATCAATGATAGACTCCAAGGATGTGAGTAGAAAGCCCCAAGCGACGATGAGAAAGGGTAGAGACAAGGAAGCAACTGATATTGAGACCCTCACTCACCTTGTCAAGAACTTGAGCACTGAAATGTCTATGATCAAGAAATAGAAAATAGACACATTCACAACAAGTCATTCGTCAAAACAAAGATAGACAAACAACTCATCAACTGGCTCATCGAGCAACAATTGGTTCACTTGTAAAATTTCATAGAAGCCTTTGTTCCAACTCGATGAGTGCGTTAATCCTAGCTTTTGTTCCTTACATGAAGAGTTCCACCCTGAGAACTCTTACCCAGATTGGAAGCAAGTCATTATCTCTCTCTACAGTCATACACTCGATGCAGAAGGAGATATGCAAGAGTAGTACGAAGACATTGATGATGACAATGAGGTTGCACCTGATGAAACACTAATTTTTGCACATGTGGTGAATGCATATGAGTGCTCGCAAGTAATCTGAAGGATGAACACTGAGAAGCTTCCCCATAAGAAAAATGATTGCTACAATCTTAGGAGTAAAGGGGCTCCCCATACACTTATGAAAATTCAAGAGAAGGTGAGATAGATGATAAAGAAGGTCAATCCGTCGGCTGCCTCAAAGTAAAAAACACAAAGAAAGTCTAGGAAGACAACGGTGGATAAGAGTACATACATGAGCAGCAAGTTGTGGAACACTCCGCCAAACAACATAAACATCTGTTCCACCCCAGACACCTTTGTGAGTCTACCACCTCTGGACTACAACATAGTTAATGACATGAAGAAAACTTGAGCGAACATTATTTTGTTCGAGTTAGCCAAAGTCTAGAGTCAGTGAGATATCCTACTGCGTGCGTTGAGGGAGATAGCAATAGATAGTGTAGCCTCTACCAGCAAGGGAGAAAGCATACCTCCCAGATTACTTTCGACTGTGCTCAATACACTCTGGATGGAAGAAGCATACTCAGGTTTCCCCCCATTTCTGCTTCCAATTGAAGTTTTCAACTACAATTTTCATAGCTGCTTCGTTGATTCTAGCGTGGAAGCCAACGCCATGCCACTCTTCATTGCTAAGAAGATCAATGTATGATGGAGAAAAACATCTGCGAGAATCATTCAACTTGATAGAAGATCAATATCATCCATTTGTGAACTATGAGATGTGATCTTCCACCTATCTCATGATATTCGAGTCCACCAATGCATTAACATAGTTGTTGTGGACATATCAAAAGAATATGGCCTGCTACTCAATAGAGACTGGTCCAGCAAGCTAGATAGATATTTTTCTACAGACTGGTCTCACATGTGGCTTCCATACAAGGTAATATGCAACTAAATCTAGGTGTTATCTGATATGTATATGTAACACAACATCGCTCCCCTTAATGGCGAGAATGAGTCGTTGGCCTTTGCAAAAATCATGTTTGGCAACTACCTCGTGGAAAAGACATTGGAGTGTTATCCTACATGGCCAACTCCAACCTTATCAGAGAAGAAGTTAGGACTACTTCCTCGCCCAACTAATGGTAATGAAACTTGTACAATTTGTTTTTCCAA
This sequence comes from Pinus taeda, assembly GCA_000404065.3. Classification (NCBI taxonomy): domain Eukaryota; kingdom Viridiplantae; phylum Streptophyta; class Pinopsida; order Pinales; family Pinaceae; genus Pinus; species Pinus taeda. Next base: position 111,841 of record APFE031210438.1, on the reverse strand, counting down.
TGGCAGCAGTAGTAGCAACAACAGTAGTAGCAGTAATACTAGCATGCCGAATGGTCCATGTAAACACGAGCTATGGGCCATTTGTCTTGACAAATCAAGAAAACATGATGGCTCAAGGACTGAGTGTATCTCAATCATTCGAAAGAATGGACAATGCATGATTTTGAGATTTTTAAAGTTTGAATGCATAAACAACGATGTTGGGTATGAAGTTATCGTGTTAAACACATGAAGGAGCACCGCTACGAATGAACAAAGAATTCTTGGAACCTATTATGATCTGAAGATGGCCAATCTTGGTGCAAGCTACACAGTACAGTGGTGACAAATCGTTGACCACTTGACCAAGCAGTACCAAGATGGATCTGCACAGGTAGATGATGACTTGAGTACACACTACATGTGAGCAATCCAACATGAGTTTCTAGGTAGAGGAGGAGACAAGCCATTAAAACAAAGACCAGGTAACTCATACATGTTTTTTGCACTCCGTTTATAGAAAAAATTGACTAACATTTTAAGTGATTGGACTACTTGCAAAGTTCATCATCATAATTGGTTTTCTAATTTAAATCCCACACAGAAGAAAATTGGGAAAATCCGCTTACGCATTTACATTAGAAACTTCAACCCTTCTCAGAATAAAAACAACTACCCCATGCCATCAACCGAGCCCATGTTGCATGCAGTACCTAAAACAGTGGTGTTGTCATCACTTGAAGGTCTTCTAGAATTCTACCAGGTTGCAGTAGTGGAACTCGGTGGACTTGCATTGGTCCATGAGAAGCTTGGCCCACACATGTATCATTTGCAATCACTACGCAGGAGAATCGAAAACCTTCCTACCAATGGACAAGATCTCAAACATTATTTTCAGAAGGTCGGGCCATGGTTGTGCCTTGTACATAATCTACTTGATGTTTGTTGTTTTCATCATGTTTGCTTTTCTTATTGTCTTTGTTTTTTCTTTGTTTGATTTTGCTTACTATTTTTGTTCACGTTCATTTTGTTTATTTGATAAATTATGATTTTTGTTTTTAGAAATAAGTGTTGCTACATACTATGTTTTAGATTTTGAATAGAGTATGTGGCCGAAATTGGAAGAAACTTGTGACACTACAGCACTTGGCCAGTCTTTTGTCCACCTCCCCTTTGCTTGGTTGTAACCTTTGGCCGATGAAGTATTCATAGAAAATACGAACCATCTATAAGAGAAGTTTTGGTCTAACAAGGAACCTGTGTCCACACTAGGAAGCCCCATGCATATACTTAAGCTTATGCTTTGTGTGTTCAACCTCATCCAATTAGTAGAAACGCAAAAGGGGAAAATATAAATGAGAAAACCTATGCCAGAGGTCTTACATGCTTCTCTGAAGGAACAACCTCCTCTACTCTCAATAAGTCGAGATACCTCTTCCGCCCCAAAAATAAATAAGTGCCTATGTACATTCCTCTTGAAAAATACAAACAAAAAAGAAGAGAAAGGCTTCCTGCATAGAAAGGTGAAGCATGCGACTCCACTGGGGTACTAACTAGGATCGATGGTAGCGGAGCAATATGTGTGTTCCTGTGTGACTTCATTGGGGTACTGTCTAAGCCTACTGGTAGTCGAGCAACTCCAGAGATGAAAACTTATACTCTAAAAATCTTCAACTTGTGAGCTAAACTACCCTTCTCGGATTCAAAACACTCAGACCTAAGCTGAAATTTTGATTGTATTTGATTGAGTTGGCAAAGGGTGAACCACGTATGTCCATGGAGTAAGTGAGGAAAATTAAGTAACCTGTACAACATTTCAATACTCTCGAAAAGACCAAGGCGGTGTGCTAGTAGTGAACTGAAACAGAGAAGTTGGAGTTCTACTAGTGTGTCGCCAAGTGTTGTAGCGACTAGAACCAACATCCAAAATGTATGCACCAATTTCAAAACCTCCATTGAAGAGTTCCACTTGATCACTGCACACACTCGGGTTCACTCTGTGAGCTCATGTGATTCTTTACATCCGCCTTGTTTTTTCATTGCATTCAAGTTTCTGCATGCTAATGTCTAAGTCATGCTTGTGACCATGTTTTGGTTATGCTCAAAGTCCTCACTTCGTATGTGCTTTTTTTTTCACTATGAAGGCATCTCTCGTGCTCACACAGGGAACCACATTTGTTGTCGCGCAAGCGTCATCTTGATCAATGAACACTTAATCACAAGTGTCGCGGTTGTCACTTCCATCGTCAGTCGGTAATGTTGAACATGCGTGTTGGGTATGGAATACACCCCACAGCATGTTTTGGGGCTCAAAGCCCAAGTTTTGAGTAATATCATTGTAAGGCCCCATGAATTGCAGGCGCAGAATGTATGTTAGAGTCATAGGGTTGTCCACCCTAAGTTTGAATGTAATGTCGACCTACCCATGGTCGGTGGACCATGGGATTGTATAAATAGAGTGAGGCTTTAAGTTGTAAAGGAGAGATATGGAGATAGAATATAATGGATAGAAGAAGATAGTGAAGCATAGAAGAAGAGTCTAAGTGTGTCTTGGGTAGTAGTAGCAGAAAGAGGCTCAGCAGCTGAGTGTGTAGAGGCCTAAGTAGAGTCCGCAGCTGAGTGCGCGGACCCCTGCAGCTGAGTGCACAGGGTAGAATAGAGTCTGTAACTGAAGGAAGAAGAATAATAAAGAGATTTTTTATCTAAATTCCATTATTACATGCTTGATATCATTTCCAATTCTACTGGTTATTTCCTGCTAGCACTTATATGAATTGTGAATATTGTTAAGTATAATTGAAAGCATACAAATAAGTTAAGTTAAACAACTAATATTAGGCTACGATTAAGGACTTGGGTAATAACATTGTTCAACCCCTGAGTAGGGCTGCACAAAGACAACATCTCAGGCTACAAGGTACGGGTAAGCATGTGTAGTGACGTGCGCGAAGGGTCTAACCGCAAACCACTTGAAACCATTAGACATATCCAGGGTACAGAAACTTGGTTCTAGCACCCTCCCATACTATTTTGGGTGAGACCTCAGTCCATGCTCCATGGACTGTTGCTGAAATGACCAGTAGTACTAGGATTTGTTTGGATAAATCACCTCTGAACCTGGGTCAGGCCCCAACAAGCCAACAAATGGTTCCATTGCTGGGACTAGGATTTGCATAAGGGATGTCTGATGTCATGTCACTGGAATCCAATAAAGAAATAAATTGAAGTGTGGTTGGACAGAAAGATTCATGAGTTTGCAACGCAGGAAAACAAGAATCTACGAGTATTAAGGAAATAGTTGTTAGAGCACTACTTATATACGACAATCCATGAAATTTTCTTTGCACCCTTCCCCTCTGAGCTGTATGAGTAGAGCGCAAAGCTAGCAGACAATCACAGAAGGTGTAGGCTCAACAAACCGATTGTGTGGAATCCAGAATTGGTGCGCAGATTAGAAGCATCAGAAGATAAGTTCGCATGCATTGTGGACCATTGGCTCTATCGAATTATAAGAGGATTTATCACCAAGTTTGTGGTAGATACGACCATTAGCTACAACAAGGTGGAACGTCACTTCCTTAAGGGACCATGAGGTAAGTACATGAAATCATTGAACACTTGGATTAAAATGCTATTGTGTGAAAAGAGGGTTATGCGAATAAATTGATGTTTGGGACTACGAGAAGTAGGAGGATCTACAGAAATGAAGGTAGCATAGAGATAGAAAATATCCCCTTGATTTCGCTGCAACGAGAAAGTGAGGAAGAGCTCGCGAAAGTTTCTCTGAGAAGCACGATCAGTCTGATAAGGCAGCGAATTCTCCACATAACACCCCCACCTCCACCACTACCAGTTTCACCATCATCTCTGCCATCTCCAGCTACAACACCTCTACCACCATCACAGTTCAATATGGCGAGTGCGATAAAATTGTCAGTATTCAGAAGAATAGGGAACAAGGATCTAGACCAATTTTGGTTAGTAGTAAAGGTTGTATGGGAAGCAAAAGGAGTTGTGGATGAAAATATAAAGAAGGCAACGTTGGTAAGCACGTTGCAGGATCATCCACTAACGTGATACATTAAGCATTCTAATGACCATCCAAACGCAAGGACCACAAATATCCAGGCCGTGTTGAACAGGGAATTGCACAGGCCAAAATCAGAGACACAATCGATTATTGGGTTTAAGGAAATCGTGATGCTTCCAGGTGAGACCCCATGGGATCTGGACCAAAGACTGAAGAGTATGATTCGCGAAGCCAACATGACCTTGATAGATGGACAACACCGCACATGGTTTGTAGTGTCACTAACACTGCATTTAAGGATGACGCTGTCACAACAAAAGCTATCCACCCAAGCCAAAGCTTTGGAGATTACATGAGCCCTAATACAAGATCCTGGTTTGGGGGTCCGACAAATCCAAGCGCAACTACAAAATTTGTGTCTGGAAAAATAGAGTTTGAAATAGTATAGGACAACTCGACCAGAGGCACGCAAGGAGGTATGGTACATAAAATGCAAAGACTAGAGCCATGAGAAGGACCACTGTCCAGTTTTCATGATTTACTTGGTGGGAGGAGGGTCGATGCCATAAGACTAGAGGCACAAGCAGGACTGAGCGCAGTTCCTGCACAATGGTGCCCGATTTTTCAGATATGAGGAAAATACAGTACAAATAATTGTCACCTATTACATAAGTATGCATAAACGTCCCAGCAATTGTTCTGTAATTTTTGCAAGTTGGTAGGCCATGATGAGCAGACCTACAAAAGTTACAAGTTGATGATGGATCGGACTCCTGCTGATAGAGTGTAGATCGAAACACAAGCCCTCGATCAAAATTAAATGATGGCGCATGCTGGATTTCAGGGGCACGGATGAGGAAGAGGTGGAATGGGAGAAGGAAGGGTCACAGACAACTATTTTTTTACAATTGCGGAGGGCTAGGGCACTATGCCTATGATTGTACGAATTTGACGACAACATCATCTTTATACTGTACCCAATTTGATCATGAGATAGAGGACTGCCCTATGCCGATAGCAAGGTTGTGTGGTAAAGGAGTACTCCAGCCTCTTCCGACTCAAAACCTACAAATGATGAGGTCTAAGCCACGCGAAGAGGACGCGAATGTTAACATAGTGCTTCAAAGTGGTATCACAACTAGAGATGACAAAGGTAAATAGCTAGAAGAAAGTGCATGGGTTCTCAAGGTTCCTACAAAGGAATCTAAATTTGATTTGGAGCACACGAAGGAGACATTCATGGAAGCTAAGAAGAGCTTCATGGAGGCCCCCACTTCAGGTAGTAAGTATCAAATAGAATCAGGGATGGATCCTTCAATGCTCACTAACATTCTAGAGACATGTATCAAACTGCTACACAACAGCAAGGTTGTAAAAGGACTGCAGGAAATTATCACTAGGTGCGCTAGGTCAGGAGAACCATGTGTAGTCTGGAAACTTGGAAAGCATGCATTGTGAACAGGAAGGGAAATGAGATTGAATGCACAAATCGGAGAGTACGAAATGGATCAATTAATTCTGGATCTCGGATCAGACACGAATGTATTGCCAAAGCAAACATGGGAATGCATGAGTAGACCCGCATTACAATGGTCTCCTATTCAATTGGTGAATGGTGAATCAGTAGAAGATCCTACCAATGGGAAGGTTACAGGGGATAATAATAGATATCGAAGGTGTTAGCAAGCTGGTAGATTTAGAAATGATAAAGGTTTTCGATAAAAACAATCCCTATCTTTCACTATTGGGAATAAACTGGGCCACTGATATGAACAAAGTAATAAATCTAAAGAAGTGAAAAATGATTTTTGAGAAAAAGTCACTACGCGTAGTAGTAACTTTAGACCTTGCGGAAGGAGCGGACTACACAAAACTAGTGCGCGATAATGAGAGTGATGACGATCTCAAATATAGCTACAAGATAACCACTCGAGAGCAGGATTGGGTGAATCCAATAGCAGATGGTAGGATTTTATGGGAGCACGAAAGCTCTTGCACTTCAGATTCAGATGAAGAAATATAACGATGGTAGAATCGGTTACACGAGGTAACCACGCTGAATTGCAACATGATGGTAATATCAGTATGTTGTGTGAAAACAAAGATAAGGGATCTACCTAGGTACGATGGGTTGACAGTGGTGGATGAATTCCTGAACAAATTTGAGAGAGAAGTGCTGGAAAAAGAACATTTTTTCGCTCTAAAATGGGAACTGGGTGCTATGCCTACAAGGTGGTGGGGTACGCATAAAAGAAGCTTTTAGGATTGGTGTGTATGTAGAAGGATGATGTGCCTATAATTTGGGAAGCCTCAAATGAGAATGGAAGCAAGGCCAGGTGAACGAAACAACCTGCGTGCCCACCTTTCCAGACAGACACAAGTGTATGGGACACAACCCACATGAATGCACACCACTCTCATGATCAAAAATAGGAACAACAAGTAGAAAGAGGAAAGGTGAAGCACGCCAAATATTATCCACAAGAAAGCCTTTGATAAGGTGTGCAAAGTGCTGAATAGGGTCCACAATGTGAAATGCACTGACTAGGACCTGCACAATCCAACAGTTCAATGGGCCTATAGGACCATGTGCAAAACCCTATCCGCGAGAGCAGTTCTAAAGCAGAAGTATGAAATAGGGGCTAAAATCTCTATGGAGCATGTGAAGCTGAGTCCGTGTGGAACAACACCCATAGATACAACAATCCACGTAGATTAGAACAAAGGAATCACATAACTATGTGAAATAGAACATATTAAACTTCAGGAAGAAATTCGGCAGGGAAAGTTTAGACTTTGTGAACTTGAAAAGGACCAGGTACGGCTAAGGAAGAAAATCATTTTAATGGACGCAGAGGTCAAGAGGCTAGAAAATGAAATAAAGGAAGCATTCCTCGATAAGCAAAGGATGGAAAGGCAAGATGTATACGATCATACTGAAAAATTGGAGGACTATCGCCAAGAACTGGTTACTCTGCTGCCATGGCTGGGACCGCATATCACAAAATGTAGTACCCAAGGTAGCGCATTGCAAATAGTAGAGTGCACGGTGCCAATCACCACAATGGCGGATGAGGATTCTTGGAAAACCATGTTAGAGGATGAGATGGAGCCCCACATGAGTGGTTCGACTACCTGAGTAGCCATTGGAAGGAAAGTTTTAGCGCTTCAGGCAGTTGAAAGGGAGCGCGGGACTATAAAATAATCTGCTTGGGATTTACACAATATTGGAAATGCATGCAGAATCAGAACGTCACAAGGTTCACGACCGTGCATGGAGGCCTACACTGCTATGAAGGTTTTCTGGGATGTGACCATTGGTGTCACTATTCATGATGGGATGTCCGATTTGAGGACATATGTAACAAATGACGGGCATTTAAGACACGAGTTATGGGCAATATTTGCGAAACTCTACCACCAATGAAGCATTAATGGCCTGAAATTTGGAGGAACGACCGAATTCCAATTTGAAATGATTTATAAAACTCAAAAGGCTCCTGAGCGGACAACACTTGGTCATTTGAGAATTGAGTGTTTGAGAAGAGCACAAAGTGTTGAGAGCTGAGTGATAATTGAGCCCCTAAGTTTGTGAGAGACATAATACAGTCTGGAGATGATGACGACCACTAAGGATGTGTTGGGGATTAAAGAGGTAACCGCTGGCAAGGCCACGCAGAACCAAATGGTAGGTGATGTCCCAGAAGGCAAAGCGGTGGTGATAGAAATCCCCAAATCATCGCGAACACCACGGCCCAAGAAGGATAAATAAGAAATGGGTCTAGCATGCATGTCCCTAAGGAATTTGTGACACAGCAAACCACCTATGGAAGAGAAGGGGAAAGTAGTCACAATCAAAATAGATGAGGAAGAGGAAGACTTACAGGACCTGGTTGCCGTAGTAGAAGAAGAAGAAGACATGGATGAGGATATCCAACCATTGCACTCCCCAACAAAACTGCCAGTGTATGTCCCACCATGAAAAGGGAAAAAGAAAGGACCAAAGGACCTAGATGAAATTAAAAGCTTGCTCTAGACCTTGCTCCTCCCCAAAAGTATTGTATTTGAGGGCATGCACCTAGGCCACGTGCCAACCATGAAATTCGAAGACTGGGACCTCATTGACAGTGAGAAGTTCTCGCACTTAGAGACTAGGAAGTTGGAGGAACCTATTCCCATCACGACAAACCTTATTCACCATATCTCTTGGCCCCCCTATCAAGGAAAGGACCCTGCGACTATAGTTGGAAAGGGTAGTGATTTGGATCTTGCAGAAACCATGAAGGAAAAGTATAAGATAGAGAAGAAGAAGAGGGGCTATACCATCTCCAACATCAAGGACAAGGCGGTGGGCATAGCAACTCAACCCCTAGCTAATAAAATTATGAGAAAATGTCATGCCGATGAGGTACCAGTGTCAGTAGTCTCATTGGCCAAACAATGCATGGAGGGGGTCCAGTTCAACTCGGCCAAATTCCTCTGTGAGGAATTTTTGATAAACTGTCACGAAACCGAGGAGAAGGGTAGGACCTTCCACTACGTGTGGTTGCTCTTATTCATGTTGCTAGTAGTGGGAGAACTACCAGAGGATAGTTAGTTCCCCAACATTGATAGAGAGTTACCAAAGGTAGTGAAGTACTCTTCACTCTAGGCTACCAAGGACGCAAAATAGATTCATGACACAAAAATTTTTTGGGTGCTCATGGAGGTGAGCATCCAAATGTGGATCAACAAGAGGTTGTGCCTGTCACCTACAATGCACAATAGTCTACAGAGTTTTGCAAACTTCAAAACCGATATGCACAACATCTATATCAGGGTGCGAAAGCATCTAGCAAAGCAGTGGATGAAGTTACCATTTCTATCCATTGATGACGCAATTTTCACTCTCTTGGAGACATGGCCTCCCGAATGGTGCACTCCAGACCTGACAAAACTAGAGAAGGTGATAGCCCAAAAGAAAAAGGATGATGCAAAGCTACACGACACTCAATTAGAAGAGAGATGGCAGAACAAAAAAGCAGCAACTGAGGTAAGGGCACTATGCAAAGCGACACAGAAAGCCACGAAGCAGAAGAAGGCTGCAGAAGTAGTAACAACAGTGTAGACAACAGAAGCAGCAACAACACAGGTAGATGAGGGCCAAGCAACATCCTCAGGGTAGGAGGCAGAAGAAATAGAAACAACAGAAGGGAGTGTGGACCCAGGAGCTGTGTCCACATAGTTAAAGTAGTTGCACATTGCAGAGAGATTGGGCCCAAGGAAGAAGGTCAAGGCCTCGAAGTTTGCCATTGACCCGATCACCTTAACCGAAGGTGATATCCATGACATCGGTGAGACGGTTTGCGATGTCATAAGTGAAGCACTTTAGGAGTTCATGCAGGAGCATCAAATTGTGCTGGGGGCCCTCAAGGTGTAGCTACAGGAGTTACAGGTGCGGCCCCATCAGGAAGGCACCTTGTCAACACATGTCGCAACAGGAACTTTAGAGGCAGAATAGATGTTGCGTGCAAAGATGACCAACACAATAGTGTTGCCAAAGGGAGTGCTAGTGTTGTCCAATGCGATGGATCAAATGTCACTTAGCATGATGAAAGACCTTGGGCTTAACCTAGCTTCCCTTCCCCAAGAAATGCTATATCAGTTACAGGATGGGATAATAGTAGAGTTGTGGGCCAGGGAGAGCCACGTGATCCAGGTTCACAGTGAGTAGAAAATTAACATAGAACAACTCAACTTGCAGTGCGACGAGTTGGTGTCGCAGAATAAAAATTTGGTGCACACAGCAGATGACACTTGCCAACGCATCCCTGAGCTAGCCATCACAACAGATCTACCGGTAGAATTGCGGATCCACAGTTTGGCTAGTGGAGTCTGTGATGCAAGAGAAGAGATCACAAGGGTGCAGCTAGAGCTAAATCTCCAAATTGTCGAGCTACAGTTTAAGGTGCAACCTTCCACTCCCCTGGAAATCAAAGAACAATGTGCCAGTGCTATTGCTGTAGGGTTGGAAGATATTGGAGGTGTAGTGCACGACTATACGAATATGTTGGAACATGCACTGGATGAGGATCCCAACATCCAGTGGCTAGAGACAGAGGCACGCAAACTTCAGCAACAGTACGATAGCATTAGAGGGACTACGTAGACAATAGTCCTGACTCAACAAATTGCGAGGATGCAGCAAGCCAAGGCATTAAAGGAGAAGGTGGACACGGCGTGCCATAAGGAAGCAGTTCTCAAAGAGCACGTCTAACCATGGATTGATGAGGCCTTCACAATCATGACAAATATGGAAGGGAAGCTCATGCACATTCAGTGGATGCATGCACAGATGCAGGGCAGCACGCCAGAAATAGAGGCCTTATAAGAATGGATGCAGCAAGTTTACAAAGCAGCAATTCAGTGCGTTGTGGACATCAGGACTGTTTGGGACCAGTTGGAGGGACTCCATGCCAAGATTTCCATGCTGAAAAAGTGACTTGAGGGTGAGTCATGATTTTTGTGTTGGGGGGTTGTTGGGCATGGAATCCCCCCCACAACATGCTTTGGGGCTCAAAGCCCAAATTTTGAGTAATATCATTGTAAGGCCCGATGAATTGTAGGAACGAAATGTATGTTAGAGTCATAGGGTTGTCCGCCCTATGTTTGAATGTAATGTCGGCCTACCCATGGTCCGTGAACCATGGGATTGTATAAATAAAGCGATGTTGTAAGTTTTAAAGGAGGGATAGGGAGATACAATCTAATGGATAAAAGAAGATAGTGAATCATAGAAGAAGAGTCTAAATGCATCTTGGGTAGTAGTAGTAGGAAGAGGCTTTGCAGCTGAGTGCAAAAAGGCCTAAGTAAAGTTCACAGCTGAGTGTGCTAACCCCTGCAACTAAGTGCGTAGGGTAGAATAGAGTCTGCAACTGAAGGAAGAAGAATAATAAAGAGAAGTTTTATCTGTATTCTTTGTATCTCTTCTTAAGTTATTACATTCTTGATATCATTTGCAATTCTACTGTTTATTTCTTACGCACACTTATAAGAATTGTGAATATTGTTAAGTGTAACTGAACGTGTACAAATAAGTTAAGTTAATCAACTAATATCAGTCTATGAGTAAGGACTTGTGTAATAACACTATTCCGCCCCTGAGTAGGGCTGCACGAAGGTAACATCTCAGGCTACAAGGTATGGATAAGCGTATGTAGTGACATGTGTGCACGGTCGAACCGCAGACCACTTTAAACCATTAGACATCTCCACGGGGTGAAAACTTGGTTCTAGCACCCTCCCATACTACTTAAGGTGAGACCTTAGTCCGCACTCTACAGACTATTGTTGAAACGGCTAGTAGTACTAGGATTTGTTTGGCTAAATCACCTCTGAAACTAGGTCAGGCTCCAACAAGCCAACAATTTGTGTCTGGATGGTTTGGGTCGTTTCTTCATTGAGTGATGTGAGTGTCTGTATGTATGATCACCTATGCATCTTTCGATCATTTACACAATTAGTCATTTTTGTTGAATTTGTAATGACTAGACTCCCCTCTGATAGTCAAAGCCTCACCTTGCTTTTGACTCGATCCACTGTCAACCTGAATAACACATAATCACCAAGCTCGTATTTTCAAGCTGCACAACCCACAAGCAATCAAATCAACTTCCACGCTAACCACCTTGACAGTCAGACTCAACAGCCACCCCACGGTTGACTCCCTTCAAAAATTGTGGAGAGGCCACTGACCTCACTCGCTCAACTGACCAAGAAAATTGCGTAGATAGGCCGGACAGACACTAATTGCCCATCCTTGTCTCCTTCAAAAAATTGCGCAGTTTTCCATGTTCGTCATCTGGACAATTGACCAACTTCTCATCGTAGAAATTGTGTAGGTTCCATGAGCAGGCCTTCTATTGTCTAGCAGTTTTCTTAGCTCAGAAAATGCACATAGATGATCAGCAGGTCGACTTGCCAGTTTTAGTGCAATTTCCCTACTAGGAGCTCCTAGCAGCAGACTCCAAGTTCCCTCTAGGAATTACGCAACTTCTGTTGCCAGTGAATTAGAAGTCAAATGCTAGTTCCTTATGGGAATTACACAATTTTGGCTACCATTGACCCCAACAACCAACTACCAGTTCCATCTGGGAATTACATAGTTTTAGCTGCCAATGACTCCAGTAGCTAGCTGCTAGTTCCCACTGGGAATTGCGCAGTTTTCACTACCAATCTCTTAGGTAGTTCCCCTAAAAAATTGTGCAATCCCTACCTATTGATCCCTCATGTAGCCTGGGCCACTCCTATGGAAAATTTCACAAATCTGGTTGTCCAACCCTCGTTGGCCATTCATTCCGAAAAATGTCGAGAGCATGCTTGCCTTGCTTTCCTACAGCTTGAACTGTCACTCCAAAAAATTGCACAATTTTGTCTCCTAACTGAGCTAGACCTCGCAGACAGTCACTGTCGACTGATATTGCTTGTCTTCATCACTTAATGACTCTTGCACAGTTTTCATCAACAGTGCCTAGAGCCATCATCCTGCCTCACAACCTTGTTGCCTCTCCTAGTCATCTGCATTCTAAATGATCATGTGTCATGGTAGACTAGGAGGTTTTGGATTTGATGGCATCCCATCATGAGTGACTGCAGGTATAGGTACACCAACAATCATGGGAAGATGATGAATGGGATGAACGAAGGAAGCACATGCAAAAGGATAGGTTAAGTAATGGATGAATGAACGATGTATGAGAAATGGACAAACGTGATGAACATGCACCTTCACTAGCAGATGAGCTTGTCAAGCCTCCCAACATGCCAACAAGGAAAAAAATGGAAAAGCTTCATCAAGCAAACCAAGGACCATTGAAGACACCATGCACTTTGCCACACGGAGGTGAATCTATGATACAACATGAAGACATCCTTCACCTAGCAGTACTGCAACTCGACATGCACTCGAGCAGCAACACGAATGTACCAGCACTGTCATGTCGAGTCGTGTCACACACATCTTGACTATGGGCTATGTTTTCAATCAATGTGATATAACACGGAAATCCAAGAGACCCACTCGTTGAACAAAGAGTCATGTAAGTCGAAAAGTCATGGAATTAAAATGGTCATGAGGTTAGTTGAAAAACCACAAGGGTCAGTTTCACCCTTGGCTACAAATACCCCTTCATTTGTATGCAAAGGACTTTTCACCTCAGCTCATCCCTCATAGCCAAGAGAGTTGGCAATATTTTCTTTGAGGAGTAAGAAATGGCCCCAACACCATGGACTTAGGGTTAGTGATGTATGGTGTAACGATCTGTCTTGGAAGTTTCACTTAATTCAAAAGCTTGCTACAGGCTAGCACGTTTTCGCACGTGTATTGTGTTTGTTGTAAGATTGATATTTAACAATTGTAATGCATGTTGCTTTAACCTCTTTTCTACATCTGAACTATTTCATTTGTTGTAATTCATAATATATTAATAGAAATGTGTTTTATAGGCTGTTAACATTGTCTTGCCCGTGTAGACTGCTCTCCTGGACATCAGATAGAACTTTCACATGCAACTTGTTATAATAGCCATTGCAGTCATTCAGACTGATATCTTGAGTGTTGTACATGTTATCTTACCTTGTATATTGTGATTGTCACATCTCTATGGACTGCTTCCCCAGAAGCTATGCATGTCTTGTTGTGTTGTGTGTTCCTAGTCGAGTTGGGATTGCATCCCATCCAACCTGGAACTCACTTTCACCATATTCCCCTTTTATAGTGAAAGAACCATTAACACTAATACACTTACACTCACCAGGGACATGAAACTCACTTCCGGAAGGCAAAATAGACCACTCTCCTATGCTGACAAGCAAGAGTTCAGGAAAATCCTTAAGACAATGGAAACTAGGCCATCATACTGGATGAGACTCCAACACCAAATGATGCGAGGTCTAGTTGGGACTTCATACTGGGGAGATCTGCTAAATGTTGTCAGGTCCAACACTATCAATACCACCATTATCCACCTAGATCATTTCTCCCCCCTTAGAAAGAAATGGTCCCCATTGTGTTGAGTTCCTCCATGAGATGGGGAAAGTTCTGGTGAACTTGGTCCCTGGTGAGCCACTTTCCCTAGTGAAGGGGTTGGCCTGCTTTGACAACTTGATATAGTTGGATCCTTTGTTGTCAGGTGATCTTGATCTATGTGTCCATGATATGATTAGTTGTGTCTTTTTCCATGCAGTTTGGGTTTAATTTTGTTGATGTAAGTTGTTTTGTAATGTCTGATGTGTTTGGTAATGGTGGGAAGCATGGTCGAAGGTGATCCACATTGAACACTAGGTGCAAGACAAGGAATAGGGGAACATTGAAATCCAAATAATTGTCTCCTAGAGCCTTGGTAATGGTGTAAGGACCACATCAGAGTGTTTCGAGCTTCTGATGGTCTCTAGTAAGGCGTTCTATATGAAAATGAAACCAACCTTTGTCATCCACCTGAAACTTGTGTGGCACTCGATGTTGATCATGTCTCTACTTGTACTTGGAATTTTCCATAATGGAGCAGCGATATATCAGCCGGTTGGGTATAGGTGCTCTGGGAGTCAGATGGAATGAATGCTTCAGCTGACAGTGCAATGGTACCCCTCTACGTTAGAAGATGTCCTTGTATTCTTTCATGGTTGCATCCAACTCCTTCTCTTGTGTGGAGGAACCCTTCTCAGGGCTAATGGATGTGGCCACGATCTTCCCCTCACTTTGAGAGTGAACTAGAATGAAAATAAATTTCCTAGTCTTGGAGACGAAGCACCAAACTATGGGTCTCATTTGAATAAATTGGTAGAATCGACTTCCTAAGGTCGTAACTTTGGCATACGATATCCGTTTAAAGTGCACAATACCTCGTTAGAAAGATCTATCTGAGGAAAATAACTTTTCAATGGCAAAAACCAATGTAAACCCAATGTTGGCCCTAAGTTTCCCAAAAAAACGTCATATAGGGCCTCAAAATAGCTTCAGAAGTTCAGGACCCGAAAAACTGCCAAAAATAGTAAATTGTGTTACAAATAAGGAAACTGAAAAAATGAAAGAAATAATGGTGGGGTTCCAAGTGGAATAGGAAGGTGGCCACCAATATCCACATGGATCAAAGGGAAATTTTGGGGCAAACTATTTCTTCCTTCCTTGTAGTAATATGCTGATAGTCAAGATAATTTCTTAAGTGACAAAAATGTCCAACCCACAGATTCTCGAATAATTCCCATCCAAATTCAATGAAAATTCAACTGTAATAGATTCATCAAATCCATGCAACTTCTTAAAATAGGTGTGCCATCCTCCATCTTGAAAAACCTAACATACATCTAGATGGTGTTGTACCTGCATTGTATCCTCTAGTTCGTGCCTAAAAACTTGCCCAACCATTCTACCAATTTCTCTATAGCATCACTATGAGTGGCAAAAAAATCGTTGAGGACATTGTTATGTAGTAAAGTTACCATGATAGGGATTGTGGTGGCAAAGGAAGTGGTGATAGGGAAATCCACACAAATGTTAAGGGGAAAATCCATGGTATATTTTGGTAGTAATTGCAATTATTACAATGCATTGGAAATGACTATAATTCAATGCAATCGTACGTAGTTCAAGTTCCAATGTGTATTGATAAATGTGTAATGTATGGTGGGGATTAGAATAATGATCGTGTAATGTACGAGCTGGAAAAGTTTCAACAACGATAATGATGGATCATCATTTCTATTAAATATGACATCTCTAACATTAAATAAAATCCCTCCCCTCAACTAAGGGATGACTATCCATGGTCATGTCATAGGTGAAATATCATCCAAATTCACAACGTTGGTCAGGGACATACCAAGTGACTTACCTTGACAGAATAATAACACCGTAGGCATAACAACTCTGGAGGAGTAACAATGCTGGACGAGTACTTAGAATGAATCACTATGAATGGAGTAACAACACCGAAGGAGTAACAACACTAGAAGAGTAACAACATCAGTGAAGTACTTAGAAGGAATCACCACAAACAGAGTAACAACACTAAAAGAGTAACAATACTAGTGAAGTACCTGCAAGAAATATAATGATAGAGTAGTAACAACATATGTGTGTGTGTGTGTGTGTGTTTTTGAATTAAATAAGATATGAAGAGGAGGAGTTCTTTGCACTAACAATTTCAAAACTAGAATTATCAGAGAGATGTTTAATAAAGGAGTCTTTAGAAGTTGGATGGTGATAAAATATAAGGGAATGTCCATTTAAAATTAGCGCAGTATGTGCCTCATCGATTGATACATGTCTAACAACCTTATTATCAAACACGGGTCAACTTCATATTGTCCCATCCATATAGAGCAAAGTTTTCCCTTAAAATATTTGAATCAAGTGTCATATAGAAAAGACCAATATCCTCTTTGAAACACCTTTTTCTTGATGAATTTATCTTTCCATCTATTTCTTTGTTGTTGAATCGTAGAAGTGTTCTAGACAACTATAAAAAAAAATTCATCCAACTCATTTAGCTATTACAGACAATGTTTTTTGGCTTATAAAATATCTAAACCTACTTCAAGGGTTGTCCTAAGTGTTAGAGCCTAGATTTATCTCAAGCTAAAAAGGTAAGCTTCTAGGCCCACGTCAAACCACGCTCAACCTCGTAGCTAGCCTTACGAGGACAAGAGAGGGCTCTCTCCGGGTCAATTTCAGCAAAAGATAATTAGATGGGGCTTGAGATGACTTATTTAGAAACTAATATTAGGCTAGGTATGAATTGCAAGGATTTAATTTGATTTTTTGGGGGTTTTTTGTTGGAAAACGTGAAAGGCAAATTTGGGTCCGGGGATGGGGCCTAGTTTTTGCAGAGTTCTGATTGGGGCAAGGTAGGGAATCATTTTGATGCTTTAGATTTGAATGAATGGATGGATCAGACCAGTGAGGAGCCAAGGAGGGCAAGAGAATCTCAAGAATCCTCCTCAAACAAATGAAAACATTGAAAATTAAACAAAATTTCAAGGTAGAGCACAATAGTCCAATGGATTCTACCTTAATCACTCATTTGTTTAATTTCAAAAGAAAAGAGAAGGGAAAATGATACACATAAATATCAATGAACTTACAATTACATAGAGAAAAACATCATCAAAACACAGAGCCAAATGGATCCCAACAAGTGCTGCAATACCCTTGGTCTTTCCTTAGCCAAAAATGCAGAGATAGAATGTACAATGATGTGCAAAGCAATCCCAAGTATCCAACCATGCTAATGATTGAAAAACAACATAATATAGACAAACATAGCTCCTCCTTGCCTCTAGGGTTCAAGATCACATGTTTAGGAGCTGATCCAACTGATGCTAAACTGAGAACTGGAACCTAGGCAACATAACAACATGACTCTAGAAATAAGGAAACTGATTCATTCAGTTTCAAACAACCTCTAAACTGATGAATCTACCTATACAAGTAAAAATATAACATATTTACATCATGATCTCTCAATGTTTATCAAATTACATCACAAGTTCGCCATTAGGAAAGTAAACAAGTCAAACTAGGCAAAACTAGGTGAAAAATAGTGAAAAACTGAGTCAAACAGGGAAATTTTCCTCTATGTGCCGCACCCGATTCTCTATGCATCATGCCACTTTGGAGCTGAATTTGAGGCCCTTCCCGGAGTCCAAATTGAGCCCAAAATAGCTCGCTGGAAATCCCTACCTGTCTACTTTCCATACCAAGTGGAGCTTTTCCATTTGGTCTTCATCTTCCTCTCCAAAAGTCCATTCTCCCAAGACTACTTCCTGCGTGTCAAAATAGGGGCAATGAGGTCATTTTTTGACTGTTTTTGACCTCTTGAGGACTCAAAACCTGCCCAAATTTCTTGGCCATGGAGAAGAAAGCATAATGTTTGATGAAAAATCTGGAAATGGAAGATTTTTGTTATTTTGGGCCCTTTAGCAAAAGCGAGCGCTACGTTGCGCGGTGCATAGCGAGTAAAACGTTGTTTTTTAGTGCAAAAAAATTTCAAAATGCAAAAATTGCTCCAAATTTCTTGAAATTTGGGCTCGACCTTCTCTATCAAGAGCTATGATGAGCCAAGGAAGCCTCGGCCAATATTCGGATTCGATCATGCTCCTTTCGCCTCTTTTGCCTTTTGGATGCCTTCCTTAGTTTTGCCTTTAAATTCCTTATTGCAAACCTTGTTCCGTGCCATGTAGTGAAAAGCCATCTGTCTCAACAATTCTTGTCTCTATCAGCCTTGTCTAGTAGTCTCTCTAAATGGATGTTGACTCTCTCGAGCCAAGACTCTTGATCAGCGTTGATCTCTTGCTCAAGTGAAGTAAACTCCACCCTCCTCCTTTGGGCAGCTTGGCGATTCTCGAATATGTTTGCCACCTCTATGAGGCCTCCTAGGTGCATGTCCTTCCACAGGTGAATCACTTTGGGTCACCACTTCATAATCAGATGAATGATTAGATGCCATAACTGATGATAGACAAATTGGCTTGAAGAAACAGGCGCTGATGTGTCAAACTGTGGTATATTGTTTTTATGATGTGCTTGATCTCCATCACCAAGGGGAAAACAGTGAAACAAGGGACTGTTAGGAGAGGGAAAAACTAGTGGGACATTTGGGAATGTTGGGATATACTTAGATAGGGAAGTATGGGATGTTATGGGAATTTTGTATATGGTTAGCAGTTTTTGTATAGGTTTAGGGCTTGGGGATTTTATATTAGGAAATTTGGGAAAGGGGATTTGGGGTTGGGGATTTAATGAACTTAGGGGATACGAGAACTTAGGGAATGATGAAATAAAAAGAAAAATGAGATGAGGGACTGAACTTGGTGGCAAAATAGTGATTTGAAACCCTAGCAACAAGTTTCCTTGAGGTATTTTAAAAGGTAGGGTTTGATTTTCTTATTGGACAACCACCATAAATTGAATGGAAAACTCCTTTACTAGCATTGGTGAGAGCTTAACTTACTTGTGGAATGAATAATTTGCAATTTTGGAGCTTCTTTCGAGGAATTTTTGAATGGATTTTAGGCTTTTAAGCCCAATGCGTTGCACCTTCCCTATACGTCGCGCCAGTGTATTTTTACATTGAGAAATGCAACCCAATGCACCGCGCCATCGCTATGCATAGCACCATTTTGTAGGAGCCTTTTGGAGCCCTTCCTTGTGTCCAAATTAGGTGTAGGATAGCTCTTTCAAAAGTTCTTTGATTCTACATTCCAACCCAACCGGAATTTTTCAATTTGGAGTTCCTTTGCCTTGTCAAAAATCAAATCTCCCAAGACTGGCTAAAATGTGCCAAATGAGGCTGCCTAAAGGCAGAGAGCTGTTGCAATCAACTTTTGAAGGTCTTCCTCAACTCGCAATTGAGCTCATGATAGCTCATTGGAAATATTGTTGTGTCTAGTTATCATTTGATTCATCAAGCAAGTTATTTGGAAACTGAGATAGGAGACAACGTGATTTTCCCAAGGCCACTTCAGAGGTGCATCAATTCTCCCGAGGAAATTGTATTTTTTACATTTCTCTAAAACCATGACACATGTGTAAAAAGTGAATGAATTTTTCTCTGTTGGCCTATTTTGGACAAAAACCTCTCTCAGTTTTCCCAAATTCATCTTTTATTGCTCAGAAACATCATTTTAGTAAAACCTACCCCGATGTGTGGAACAAGGGATTTGTCGAAATGAAGCGAAATGAAGGGGATAAGGGGCTTCTAAATTCTTGAGAAAAATTTTGGAAGTACGGAGGGATGTTAGGAAGTAGAGGAAAGTGGAATTTCAAATATTGAGTGAGGGGAAAGGGTCCAAAAAGGCAAAACAAAGGCCTAGCCTAGAAAATAGGGTTTGTAGCAAGAAACTAGGATTTGTGCCAAAATGAGGAATTTGGGGGATCTTAGTGATGGGAATTATTTAATAAGGTACATTAAGGATATGGGAAGCTGTATGAACATTCGGATATAGGTTTTTCTAATGATTTGATCATCCAAGAGAAATTACCTTCAAAACCCTAGGAGAGGGAAATGAACTTTACCTAGGCACAATTGAAGCATGAACAAGGTGTAAAATGACCCAGTGGAACTTGACATGATGATGAAAACCCTTTGAATGATGGTACACTCAGCTGAATGGTGACATGGAATGACATTTGGACAACTTTGACAAGAGTAAAAGCAAACCCTAGACCTAATACCTAGTGACCAAATTTTGCTTAAAAGCTCACTGAAATGACAAAATTTGACCTTGACACCTTAAAATCACTTTGTAAGAGCATATTTGATCACTGGAGGAAGGGTACAAAGACCGACACTAACATTAAGCATCTTAATTTTGAATTGCACCAGAAACAAAGGTGATCTCTTATAGACAATCTCGTATGGGGAAAATCCTATTGTGTTCTGCCATGTTGTTCTATACGCCCAAAGAGCCTGAGGAAGATTTTTGGCCCAATTTCAGCGATGGTTTTCTGTAGTCTTCATATGGATATTATCCAACACTTTATTTTTACTCTTGACTAGACCATTCACTTGAGGATGATATGGAGATGTCACACTGTGCTTGATTCCATACTTCTTCGTAAGTCTTGCTATCAAATGTGATGTGAACTGTGCACCTCCATCTCAAACTATCTCTCTTGGAGCTCCTTGCCAAGAAACAATTTCTTCGAGGAAGACCTTTGGCACAAACTATTTTGTTGCTTTCGTAAAATCCTTGTCCTCTACCTACTTTGTAACATAATCTGTGTAGATGAGAATGTGGACTTTTTGATGTGAAGGTGGATTGAATGGTCCAACGAAATTGATAACCCATTTCTCAAATGGTTCAAGAGAAAGTTAAGGTTGTAACGACATCTCGTTTGACCCACCAGGGCATCCCATCCATTGGCAATTATCACACTCTTGAACATATTTCCTTACATCATGAAAATTAGAGGGCCAATAGTACGCCATGTGTAACACCTTATGACCTGTCTGCTTATCTACAAAATGCCCTCCATAGGGGCCATCATGATCAAATTTAAGGACATCATAGATGTCATATTCACCTAAGCAGTGCTAGATTTGTTGATTAGGTCCTCTATAAAAGAGATATCCCTCTATCCACGAATAATGGGCACTATGATGGATAATATTTTGTTGCTCTCTGTATGGAAAGTGTTGAGGTACTTTTCCTGTAGCAAGATAATTAACAATATTTTCATAACAAAGAATGTGAGTAGAAATTGCAAAGAGATGTTCATCTGGAAAACTATCCTCTATAGTTGTACCTTCATCACTAGTATCCAACCTAAGACATGAAATCTGCAACTACGTTATCTTTCCCTAGCTTATCTACAATGGTAATATCAAATTCTTGAATTAATAATAACCATGTCATAATATGACCATAAGTTATCGATTTATTCATTAGATACCTAATGGTTGTATGATTAGTGTGAATGAAAGTGGGATACCTTGTAATCTAATGCTGAAAGTTATTAAAACCATAAATAACAGCCAAAAACTCTCTTTCATTTAGCGTATAGTTTAGCTCAGCAGGGGTCAGATTCTTGCTAATGTAATACATCACATACAATTTATTATCCTCTTGTTGTCCCAATACTGCCCCTACTATCATGTGAGAAGCATCCTAGAACTATGACGCGAGAGGTTCCAGTCAGGACCATGTAATATCAAAGCTTTGAAAACTAGTTCTTTGATTTTTGTGAAGGTTGTTTCACATTTATTTGTCTGCACAAACTCTGAATCCTTAATAATAATTGAAAAAGTGGGAATGCTATCTTAGAAAATATTTCTATAAAACTTCTATAATAGCCAGCATAACCAATGAAACTATGCACTTGTGTTGGTGTCTTAGGTGTAGGAAAATTTAATATTACCTCTACCTTGGCAGGATCAACCCGAATTCCTGCAGCTAAAAGCAGGTGTTCTAGCAGTATTCATTCTTTCATCATCATACGGAATTTCACTGTACTAAGAGAAACATGTGTTTTATTACATCTTGTAAGTACTTTCTCTAAGTTTTCCAGAGATTACACAAACTAATCCGCATATGGGGTGAAGTCATCCATGTAGATTTCAACATTATCATTGACTAGATAAAACAAAATTCCTAATATTTCCCATTGAAAGGTAGTGGGTCCATTATAGAGACCAAATGAGAGGACTCGGTATGAGAAGGTTCCCCAAGGGCATGTGAAGGTAGTTTTATCTTTATCGTCGTGAGCTATTTAGATTTGGTTATACCAACTAAATCCATCCAAAAAGGAGAAGAACTTATTTTTGGCTAATATAGATCAAGAGGATGGTTAATAAAGGGTAAGGGAAAATAATATTTTTGAATCGATTTATTTAATTCCCTATAATCAACACAAATACACCACTTTACATTCTTCCTTAGAACAATGACTAGTGGGGATACCCATTGACTGTCCGAGATTGGGTAAATAAATCCCACACCTAATAGCTTTTGTAGTTCATCTTTGACACTATTCTTTTAAACATGATTCATTCTTCTCTATGGTTGCCTAATAGGTCCAAATTCTTCTTTAATGTACATGTGATGAGTACATAAGTCAGTAGGGATTCCTTTCATATTTGTATATTCCCAAGCGAAGGCTTCTTTTTATTCTTGGAGGACTTTCAGTAACCGTTCAGAATGGGAAGGTGAAGGGTCAAGATTAACTTTCAACGTTCTCCCTGATTCTATTTCTACAAGAATGCTATTATGGGGTACAATTACACAATGTTTTCAACTTAAGTCTCTGGTTCAATGGCTTCCTCAACATTGCAACTCATAGCAGATTCTAATAGCTAGTGGGTTGAATTAGAAATGGAGTTGGGGCTACTAATAAAGGTACTAATGGCATCATCCTCTGTTTCATCCTTAGAAAAAAGGGCCTCACTAATGCTAAGAATTCGTCTAATTTCTTCATTTTCAGGTTCATATTCCTTTATAGGTAGATATTTTTATGTTAAGGTAAATCTTGGTTTATCTAGTGAACTTGGTTCTGTAAGGGGATAATGGATAAGATTATTTGTAACTTGCCCATTAGATACTAACATATTTCCTAACTGACACTGAATGTAACTGTTTTTGGTCATAATCCATGGTCTTCCTAAAACCAAAGGATGTCCAGTGGTTGCGGATTGTGTATGTAATATCAAAATACTGATATTGTACTATCATGAGTCTACTGAAATGGTTATATCTTCCAACTTCCCTACAAGTCTTATCGTAGATGGATCTTCCAATTCTAGGATGGTGGGAGTTGGTTTAAGGTTTCACAGGCCCAAGGTAATCACAGCTGCAGAAGTTATGAGATTAATTTTTGTGCCCACATCTACCAAAACATTTTGGATATCATCCCCATTAATCTTTATTATAAGAATTAGGTTCCCTGCATCCCCGTATTTAACAGGTGTAGGATTCCCCAATATTATGATTGATAAATTTCCCATAACATGAATAGTGAGTGGATTCTTTGGTTTTCCTCCAGGTTTCTTAGAGAAATATTATTTGATCGTTTCGGCATAAATTGGTATGTCCCTCATAGCCTAGACTAATGGGATTTTGACAATTAAATTTTGCAATTCCCCTAAAAAGTCAAATTCAAGACGAGGACTTTGGTTTCTCAAGGAAAATCTTTGAAGGTAAGGTGGACCAATCTGACATCCTTTAGTGACAATTGTTTGAGAAGAGTGTTTTTGTTCCATAGGAATTTTCATTGATTCATCCCTAGTTATTCTAGTAGAATTCATAGGATTTGGTTCTGAGACTTCATCATCAGTATGTTTAACAATTATTGGTGAAGTCCGATTATTTACCACCCAAATGAACCAAAGCTTTAATTCATTACATTCCATGCTGGCAATACTTTATGTAGGAAGGTTGAGTGTCTCAACCTATTGAGCCCCCCTATTGTTTGGATTCAGTTGGATTGAATAAGAAGTTCTTGATGAAGAGGATGATTACTAGTGGAGGAATTAGAAAGCAGGTATAACTATTGTTGTGGCATAGGCTGAGATAAATCTTCTAAAGGAGGAGGGAGTCCATGCCAATTCTGGGACCATGAAGGGGTTAGACCAAATTGAGGGAACAATGGTTGCCAAGTCATTAGATATTGTCAGGACTGCGGCAATGAAGGTAGAAAGGATACAAACTAAGGCCCAAAATTCAAATTATTAAAATACTGAGAGGGGTCTTCAGGCATAGCTTGATTCATGTTCTATGGTCGTGGTTTCCATGATTTCCTTGATCCCATGAAGTATATTTGATCTATCTCTTCATTTTCTCCCTGAAAAACCGCCTTCATCTCAAGAAAAGATAAAAAAGTGCTACTGGAATAACTCTGCTCACATATCACACAAATATTGATAGTATTCAGTGGACATTCCTTTATCGAGTGCTTCTTCCTAAATTAAGGGTAGAAAATGGACATAGCCTTCTCTGTTTCCATCTGGTTCTGTTTCGCCTATAAAACACCCAACTATGAGGACACTTTACTCAATATATTGGTCCTCAAATTCTCCAACAAGTTTTCAATTTCTTATTTTGTAACTCCAATGTTGGATGCCTTGAGGGTGTGAATCCCCTTCGTGTGCCTCGTAGGTCCACGTGAATACTTAATGCACAATTTGCAGGTGGTGTCAAATTCTTCCTTTGATATATCTCCCTTTCCTACTATGTTCAAAAGTTCCAAAGATTCCTCCCTTAGTGCCCAGAGAAAAAATATCTTCAAGATGTCCTTATCCATATAACTATGGCTTGATCTCTCCAAACTATACTTGAAACATTCCACAAAGTCCTCCATGTTCTCATCCTCTTTTTGCATAATCTTAAAGATTTATTCCTTAGCATCTCGGGATTTGTAGTAGTCTTGAAATTTTTTGAGGAAAATCATCTTCATATCATCCCATATGGTAATATATATTACACCTAAACCCATGAACAATCTCAAAGTTTTTCCCTTCAAAGTGGCATGGCATATCTTTAATTTATGTGCATAAGAAATATAGTCATACCTCTGACAGAAAACATTAAATTCAAACAGGAATGTGTCTCGATCTTTAGAAGAAAGACCATGTAAGTTAGGTATTTTTTTCAAAGGAATAGGATGCATAGATGCATCACTCATGATATCTCCAATTGGGAACTTGATTGAAGAAGTTGTAGGAGCCATGAATATATTCCAATATTCACTTCGAATCTCAACAGGTTCTAGTTGTTTTATAATGCACGATTGAGGTTTTTTGACGACACTTCCTTGATCAAATGGTGTAGAGAATTCCCTCAAGTCCTCTTCTTCTAAACTTGCAATGTTCAGTACCTCTGATCCTCTGCTTGCCACTTCTTCTTCCCCAAATTGTGCTTCTATTATTGGGGGAGGTTCCGGTTATGAAACTGACTACCCTCCAAATCTCATATGAAATCTCACCCAAATAGCAGCTCATGACGATGCTTCTGACTCATCTTTTTAAATGATTTCTATGATGTAGGTAATTCTCCCTAGATCTTTCCTTCCTCTTTTGGGGGCTTTTCCTCTGTCCCTTTTATGGGTATCTCTTTCCATGCCATCATAAAATAAAAGGAAAAAATTCAAGCGAATTGAAAGTCCGGGACCTAAAGCAAAGTGAAAACCTCCCTCCCCAGGACAAGAGAGTGGCCCCTAAAAGGAAATCAAAAGAAGGAAAATAATCCAACCACAAAATCTAAGCTCAGGACCTAAAACAAGGTGAAAAAATTTCCCTTCCTAGGACAAGAAAGTGGTTCCTATGAAAGAGACAAAACAAACTAATTCTCAGTACCTAGAGCAGGGTAAAGCAAATTCTCTACCCAGGACGAGAGAGTGGTCCTATGGTCAATACTAGATGTACTTTCACGCCTTTGATAGCCTCCCCGAGATGGCACGAAAATGTTGGTTTTCATATATGAATCATACAATTCACCCAATTCCACATTAATTTTCAACCAAGGGCTCAACTGGTTATTTCAAGGCTATCATGAAAGATATATGGAGGCCACAGTTTTTGTACCCAATATTGAACATTCAATCATAAACAATGTGTAACAACAAATAATAGATGTAACAACAATTAGAGTAAAAACTAGGGAAGACTCACATCAACACATTGATAAATCATTACACAACAATAAAATAATGAAACAAAAATAAACATATGCACACAACTAATCCAACAATGGTTGGTGTGGAGAGTGGGATCAACTCCCTTATCAGGGCTACGATAAGATCAAGAACTATGAAATCCTTAGAAGATCAGAAATTGCATTAATAAGAATAATGTTACAGCAGTTTGTTGTTACAACTCATAATTCTTGTGTATCTCATAGTGGTGGTTTTCCCAACCTTGTAACACTACTTATACATTTCATTTAACAAATGATATTTCCTAAGATTATGGAAATTGTTTGCCTACAAATACATAACGATTCTCAAGATACACTAGAATATAAAGATAACTCTTGTGCTAGTCGATAAGTTGAACCACCATTGTAGATAATATCCAATGATAGCACTACCAACTTGATTGTCATCATATGCTAAAACATGGTCTTGATCATCATTCCTTCGAATCTAAAATGGAACTTAAGTTAGCAAGTTGCTTTAGGCTATAATCCCCTACAACTACACTTCATCAATTAATAATTCACAAAGACATGAAAATAGGTATACCTTTGCTGTTTAGAATACAAATCGACCAAAAAGGACATGAAATGACTACAGGAATGGGATAAAAAGGCTAGCAAAAAGTAGGAAAATTTAGAAACGAACATGTAATATTAAAGGATTCACATATGCTCAAGGTGTGCGCCGGTCCAAAATAAGTATAGTAACTATGTAAACAAACACTTAAGACTCCAATATTTCATAAATAAATTTTGTAAATACTTTGTTATCACCATTCACTTAAAAGGACATAATA
This sequence comes from Pinus taeda, assembly GCA_000404065.3. NCBI lineage: Eukaryota > Viridiplantae > Streptophyta > Pinopsida > Pinales > Pinaceae > Pinus > Pinus taeda. Next base: position 84,871 of record APFE031210438.1, on the reverse strand, counting down.
AAAATGCCTATCAACTTTACTCTACTAGAAATTTCTTAAAGAATCTACAGACTAGTGTTTGAACTATGAAATTATTTCATAAGGCACTCCTTCAATTCCAAATTGAACAAAATATTTAGGGAAACCAAAAGAATCCTTGTTGTGAGACATAAATTGATCAAAAAATCATATATGTAGGCCTTTTCTTAATGTGCAAAATGGAATAATTGAAAAGCATTCTCACGAGGGTTGGAACATATGTTTTAACCAAAAAAACCATTTGGATGATTTCAAACCTGTGTTATCAACAAACCCTAAGTCTCAATTATTCTGAAGCAATTGTATTATAGATAGATAACTCTACTACATTTTAGATTACAAGAAACACTCCATATGTTATACTGAGATTGGTCCCCAAGAAATAAACCCCAAAAACAACCTATTAAATTTCTCATAGTGCATATCATGAATAATTATTATGTCTTATGGATGAAATTTGCTAAGTAGTTTGCCATAATAATGATCGATTGTGAAAAAATTATAGATCTACATACATACATACATACATACAACATACATACATACATACATACTATATATATATTATATATATATATATATATATATATTATATATATTATTATAGAATATAGATATAGTATATTATGTATGTATATATATTATGTATATATTATATGTATATATATATATATATATATACATTATATAACATATCTAATATAATCTATATATATACATTATATATATATATATTATATATAATTATATATTATATATATTATATATATATATATAGAATATATATTAAGATAGGACAATGAGCTAGGTTGGTGGGTCAAAGCAACCAACTCATTGCCTCTTGAAAGAAATAAAATTAAAAAATCAACAAACTGCTTAAAAATGGAAATATAAAACCTAACATAAAACTTTGTATTAGATCTACCCAATCCCTTCATCATATCAATGAATCAAGTCTAGTCTACTAAAGAGATGACCAATAATATAGATCTCCAAAAGTAATACCTACCTCTGACATAAGGACATGTCTTGGTCTTTATATAATTTACATTGTAGAAAATAGGCTCTTGATAAGCCATAACATATACAACCATAAGAGAAACAGTTCTCAATAGCCTCCAGGGAGAAAATAAACATGGTTATGCACACATCCAATCTTGAGAAATCATGAATCTCTTACAAACAAACAAGTTTTCCCGATATCTTTCTCATGGTGGAATCAAACCCTTCTTGGGGAACGCGTATCTCTAACTAATCTGTTGTTGACCTCAACATGGTGTACATATGCATTGGGACCCGCGTGGTAAACTTTACATGAGGATAACAGGCACAATTCTTCCTTGGTGCGATAAACCTAAAGGGGTGCAGGATGAAGGCCAACTTTTGGTGTACTTAACAATCAATTGTTTATGTATGTATATATAAGCATTTTGACCAATTCTTTAACCATAGTTTCATGTGCCTTCTCAAGAAACCAAGCTCAACTAAAATAACACAAAATTAACTATTAATAAAACAAAATTGATGTAAATATTATTGAAACAAAGGGAATATTCTAAATAATAATAAAATATCTTGAATACTTCAATTTAAGATATCTATCCCACGAATGTACAAAATAGTGATAATTCATGTAAAAACTAGGTAGAAACATAGTTGATTGAAGGGTAGAAAGTTGTGTAAATTTTGACAAAACAGAGGCTCAACATCCCCCATGTCGATAATCTTGCATGTCCTCATGCAAGAAATGCCTCTCAACAAAGACTAAAATTAATCAAAACTGTAGGGATATGCTTTCTCTATTATGTTCTTGTTGCATCGTTCATCACCTCAAATATCTAGGGCATGGACTTAAAACTTATAGGGATAATTGAATAAAATCATGTAGGTAAGTGTTATATAATTTTGACTTCCTTTGCATCAATAAAATAATAAAGATCAAGGATGAATACCTTTAGTTGAATCAGATGAAATGCTTATAGATCCTCTTGTTTACCTGTGACCAATGATTATGCAATGTCAAGATCAACCTTGATTATGTTCCAAAAGGGTGAGTAATGTGAGGGCTACCATAGGAATGCTAACAATGTTGTCACTACAACGATATTATTATCATTGAATGAAATAATCAACCATCATTATTTGCAAAAAGTGTATCAGGAGAAACCTTCCTTAGTAGTTTTTAGCTCAATATCCTCTTTATAGAAAAAAGTGACATGATCATGTTTTAAATGCTATGGTGTAAATGATGGATACAAATAGGCAAAAAGAAGGATGACAAAATGATGAATTTCCAAGATTACCATCTTACCTTTATCCAAGCATATAGCTAAAGCTCACCTTGTTCAAACACGACAAATCACCTACACTAAGGACCCCACATCCATGAAAAGCTACTTATTCCAAAAGATATGAATCCAAAACATAACACTTGAAGGATGTTATGGCCATTCTCTAAGAGATATAAATTTCATTCCCTAGCTTCAATTTTAATAATAACTGGTTCATAATGTGACCCAAATTGTTTTTTCAGTTTCAAGTGTGCCATTGTGTGTGTTCCATCTCTCTTACCTGTCATAGCCCCATTGCCACGAGGCATGCTTAGTACCCAATAGGTTTTCTTTAGAATCATACAATCATAGATGGAATTATGGTGGCCCCATTCAGTACCCCAACAAAATTTCTTGTACTTTCTAATACTTCCATTTTATTATTATATATCACTCAAAAGATTTGCAATAATGTATATACCTCCTTGGTAGCTTTTAAAGTGCAAGGAAGGTAGGTTGTATGAGAGTATTTTGTATTTTCTAGGAACATAATTATTTACATTTATCCCTAGGGTGACATCATTCACATTAAACTTAAATCTCATCTATCAATGTATAACAAAGAATCTCAGATAATGAATGAAATATTTCTCAAGTTAATCATGCTAGGGTTTTCATGAAAGCTAATTAGGGCTTCATAATAGTGCTCTACCATAAGAGGATTTTCAATTATGCCTTCTAAGAGAAAGTTGAAAACATTTCTTGGATAACTGTTTGTTAGAGTGACTATGCTAGGAGTAGGTTTTTAAGCTTATGAATGGGAAATATTGATAATAACAATGAACCCCTCCCCCCCGACTGACTCAATGGATGATCTCAGTGATGGAAAGAAATCATCTAATCAAAAATAAAAGTCACTTTAAAACAAATGATTAATTAAGACTGAATTGCATCTCACAAATCTTACTACAAGAGTGGGCAATAACAAAAATTTCAATAGTTTTGCATTAGGGAATTGGAGTTTTAAGAGTGATGTTGTAACAATTTTATTTTATATGGAAATTTTATTTATTACTTATATACTACCCTACACTTATGTAGATAGAGGAATATATCCTTCAATTATAACCATGTGCGTAACAAAATGCTAAATATACTCATACTCATATTTTAAAATTAAGCTTTCACGTATACTAGAGTGTGACAGACTAGCTAGTTTAACTGATATGGTAACAAGAGTTCTCAAATGATGAGGGAATGGGTTATGATGATGATTGTTTGAAACCAATCCTCAATGTGATCCACATATCCAACATTCTACAACTCATTAATTTTTTTTGGGATGTACTCTTATGCTATGTTATGCAAGCCTTCCATAGCTTATCACTCTCTTATAGGTTAAGGGATCTGGTGAAATACAAGAAAAAAGCTCTTCAATCTCAGGCTCTAATGTTTGTTCCTTAGATTGGCATGGATGGTTAAAGAGAATCCGAGGGTTTTATTTCTGACATTTTTTATGGGTTTCAACAAAAGTTTCGGAACAACTTCCAACTAAATAATGTTCCTTTAACGGTATTTTAATTAGATCTTCCGAGGGTAAATGTTTTTTGGTAATACGGGAAATTCCTAAATTTACTCGTATCCCCAATTTGGAAAATATGATATTTGACTTGATAAGGGAATAAGTAGGAAAAACAAGTGTTTTAAATTGTTACGCAAACTGATTGGTTAGATGAGGGCTTAGATTATTATTTGCATTAATATTTTGATTAGGGCTAAGTTTAGTGTTTCTATTAGGATATGATTTAAGGTTTGGTCTAGGTTTTGGATTAGGATTTGGATTAGGGTTAGGTTTATGGTTTGGATAATGGTATTGATTAGGGTTTGGTATAAGATTTGGATTGGGGTTAGGTCTAAGGTTTTGATTAGGGTAAGTTTGCATAGATAGTTGCAACTATAGAGGATGGTAACTTGGTGGTACATTGGGTAGAAATTGCAATTGGTGTTGCTCAAGAATTTGAGTTTTCATAGGGAATTTATCTAGAGAGGAGGCTTTAAATCATCCTTGAGGTCATGGTCATATTTGACTTGAGGAAGAGGGTCAGGGAGAGGGCCACTAAGGTCATAATGTAGGGTATTCAATTAGATGAGGACTAAACATTTTCCATGGAACTACATGATTCTACATCTATTGAGGAACCTACTAAGGATGAGAAACAATAGTTCAAGTATTAAATGATCATGGGTTTTGACTTATACCTGGAGGTCGATTCGATTCCTTACTTCATTTCGTGAGTACTTCTAGTAATTTGGGAATTATGGGAAATTACTAGTTCAATGTGTCTCCTCAAAAAAAATTCAAACTTTCATACTGTTAAGTGAAAACACTCTAAGGAGGGATTTTCCCTACAATTAGAGAAGAGCATCAACATTGATTCTCCAATTTGATCCTGCTTTTGCATTTTCTGCAAATCCTCCAATCAAGAAAACGAGTGCGTAATATGAATTTTAATATTTTCAAGTAAAATAATGATTTATGTCCAATCACCCAATCTAATGAGTGCTAAGTGGACTATTCAAAAATCATGATAAATTAGTCAGTTATGACTACCTCTCATCAAAATCGTCATAGATGAATGACTTACCTAACATAGTTGAGTCCAAAAAAATGATGTCTAAACTAATTAAATTGGTATTGTCATACAATTGTAATCATATGTTCATGTAACCTTCTTGAGGAACTGAACCCTAAGAGATGAAATTTGCTACCAATGGTGGGCTACAACCTAGTTGTCGGACCAACCTTGAAAATATGGAAACAAGTACTCATTATAGGCTACAACCTGATTGAGGCACCAACCTTGATGATGAGAAATTTTCATCATGCTCTAGCCTCTAACCTGGTTGAATCTCTAACCTTGATAATGAGAAAGCTCCAACCTACTCTAAGATCCAACCTTATTGAGGGACCAACCAGGATGATGAGCATGCTCCAATTGACTCTAATATCCAACCTCAGTGGAGGAACCAACCTCCTTCTTCAACTCCTTATCGACCTATTTTCAAAATATTTCAAATTGGATCAACTTGCTCTTCAAAGAAAATAAAAATTCAAGGTGAATAATATATTATTATCATACTATTTCCCATGCCTTGTCATTCCCTCTACTAGTTTCTCTTCAACTCATTCATCAATCCAGTCAAATAGAACTCATCTCATAACCTATTTCTTCCATACACTCAAACCACTACAAGTTGATCATAATCTCTCAAAACATACATCAGATGTTTTCATCATCAAGAATATGTCATTAATGTTTTTCATGCTTTCTAGAGTGCCCACCTTCATGCCCAAATAACTATACTTCTTCTGGAATCCAATTTGGTCAAATATATTGCAAAAAACCATTTAAATCCATATACTAAATTAACAATTATACAAAAGGACTATTTTAAAGAACATTAGACCTAATATCTTTTTTCGGTTCCAATGCGACAAAATGCATACTGCTTATTTCTTAAATATTTGACAAAATGAATTTTTGTAGGAAAAAAATACTTCATAAAAATTGATCCAAACCTCATATCTGAATGGATTGAACATACAACCTCTGATATTCAAACCAAACCTCATAACAACTATTGCATGTGATAGTGTTTGCAAAGTTGTTTTAGCGACTGATTTTTCTATGGTAGTTCTAGCTTCAAAACTAAAGAGTTAGGGGATCTAACCCTAAGAAAATAAACATATTAAATAGCTCGATTTGGCATTTACCTTATGCAACATATATATCACAAATTTGTCAACTCAATCCAATGTGTCATTTGTAGCCTGTCTATAATCATTTTGATCTATCATGTAAATTGTGGACTACTTCACAAATTAGTGTACTTAATCCAGCGCATCTATCACCATGTGAAGAGCCTAAAAAACCATGTGCTTCATTGTGTAATCATATATGCGATATGAAACAACATCTCACAAGGCCACATTTGCAATACCAACCAAATCAAAATTATGATGTCTGATATACATTTTGAGGGTTATGTCAATATGATTATTATAGAAACAAAACCATAATAATAAAACAAATAAATGAAGAATCTCAAACCATGGTTACTCACTTTGAAATGAGTTAAATACTCAAGAGTGCTCAGCCTCCACTTGTAACCATTAGCCTTAAAAAAAGGGCATTTCTTTAATGGTGCTCAACTTCCACTTCTAACGATAAGCCTTTGAACCAAAACAATATTACACAATTAACATTGATGTGTTTGATATCCCATGGTTTTAGGTATATGTAGTTGATTTGCAGCCCTTAGGCTCAATAGGGATAACACCAATCACCTCTAACCAAAACAACATCGACAACATTCATATGACCAATGGACTTTGTTGGAGCTAATGAATTTTGGTGCTTCACCCAACGTGACCTCACCATATGTCTTGGTCCTCAAGGGTCCATGGTTTTTTTCTTCATGATTCCATGATGATGTCATTGAGCCATGTGGTATACCATGAGGGGTGCCATGTGCCACCTGTTTTCCTCCCTTCCACCAATCAGAGGTCACCAAATTGCCTACCGTGTAGAAGAATTTGGTTGTGCCACATCATCATCCTGATTTCATCAAATGCTGTGTCATGCCATGTTGTACTTTCAACCACATAATGTCCTATGGATTTTTACCACATCATGGATGATGGGGTATGAGGACCACGTATCATCTACATCACAAGAGTTCTCCAATGAAACTATGGCAAGTGTCAATATGGAATTGGACCATCGATGCTTCAATGAATGCTTTCCATGTGTCACAATTTTATTAGGTCTGTGATATGGGTTAAATGTCATGCAAATCTTGACATTATCAACCACCAACCTTTTCATTTGATTCGTAGTGCCATCCAATTAGTGAAAAGGTGCACACTATTTAACAACATTAAAGGTCATGCAAGTTCTTTTGCTCACCTAATCAGTGAATCATGGATGCATCTAAAAGGTGTGCATTGTTTAACACATAATTATTTTTGGTTCCTTCGCTATAGTTTAGGCCTCCAATAATGTTGATTTTGAAATGGCCATAACTTCTCATTCAGGAGAAGTTTTCCAAAGTGGGATATAATTTTGGAAAGTTCTTGAAGATGCATATGTAACCATATTATTTATACAGCCACTAGAGAATCATAAATTTGTCAAAAACCAAATAAACCTATAACTCCCTTTAATCATTTGATGAGGTAACATAAGATATCCATTTGTCATACCACTTCCTTTGGACCCATCAATGATGTTGCTTCTGACACGTACATCCCCTTTAATATCAATGACACCTGTTGTCATCAACGATAAATTAATGTGCAATAATCATGCCATTTGTCATTAATGGAAGCACCGTGATACATTGATGCTCATTGATGTTAATAAAACCTATATATGCACTAAAACTTTCCTTCAGATAGTGCTAATAATTCTCCCTATATTTCTACAAATATGCCTCCCTTCTTTCTTTCCTCATTCATATTCCTTTAATGTTTATATCAATGTCTGCAATCCCTCCCAATTTGAAATCAATGGAAAAGGATCTTGAATTTATATAATATTCATGTGAAAACATGATCCTATCATGGCTCCCTATCTGTCATAATGTCTCTATGAACCACTTTAATTATATGTTTGAACTGCACAAAATTTTCCTATGTGAAATAAGGTCCCTATGAGCATGCTGCCAAAGCTTCTTGAACAATTCCTACTTATATGAATTTATGGGTCGTGATTCCTTCCTTCTACCATATAATCATGTCACTAATATCCCCCTAAGATCATGCACTTTCCGATGGGCTCGACAAAGTATCATGCTACCAATACTACTCCCAACTATTCCTACAATTTCCTACGGACTTGGTCAAAGTATCTTGCTACTGATGTCTCTCTAAAATCTCCCCCCGAGACCTTACTTCCCTCTTCACTACATTTAATAGTATTTGTTTTTTACCTAACCCTGCTTTACATCTCAGGTATCATCACTAAGTCATGTTGGCCAATGGAGTTTTTCATTGTTCAAATACTACTCTCATATTAAGGTGCCCATTTTAGTTGCATAGATTTTCTTCTTCAAGATTTAATTTAAAAAATATAGTATTGAATAAGCCTACACCAAGAGATCAAACTTAAGAGATCATATCTAATCTTGGTGCTTCCTGCCTTCTCTGCCATCCTGTAGAGTTAATAATAGAATCGATGGGAATTCTATCTCTCTTTTACCACCTCGAGTTGAGTCTGCATTCTCGTGCTATATGAACAACATTGTGACATATGTAACATTCAAGATTGGGCTTCAAGATTTGTTGAAATGGTTGTGGAATTCTCATATTTTTGTCCACATGCCTCCCTCTAGACACTTGACCATATCATCTATATCTCATAACATCATAGGTCCTGAAATCTCGTGCTTCATGGAAAAACTTTGTGCAGGAGAAATAATAACCAAGAAACTTATTTTGATAACTAGATGTAGAGGGTGATTCTAACCATCTAAAATTAGTCCTTAAAAGAGACATATTAATTTTGTTGATTTCCATCATCTACTTCATTATTTCTTGTGGACCCTTTGTGAAGATTCCTTGGAGGAGACATGTTCATTTGTTGACTTTAAATACTTGCTTCTTTGTTCCTTATGGATCCTTTGTGAATATTCCCTATCCTGAGAGATCATCTTTATTCATTCTAGCTTCTTGTACTCCACCCCTTTTTAGAATTATCTTAAGTGTAATTGAAATAAACATGGTTGGCAAAATAATTCAAATCAACATGCTTGACATGGTTCATCACTTACTTTCGATCTTCACGAGAGTTGCTGCTAGATGAAATGAATTTTTAATCAAGCCTCTTGTGATGATCTTCCGTTTATGAGCTTGGGAGACCATTTTTCTTCGGTGCCTTGCAATTTTCTTGATAGTCGAGACCTGTTTTAATCATAGGAGACCTATGAATGCTAATAATGTGATATAGAGATTTATTCCCTTTATGAAACATTTATTTGATTTGCTCCAATTCCTCTCTTAATAGAACAAACTCTTCCTCTAGTCTTTCACATGTGTATCCTTCTTATTTAGTTATTCAGATGGAATTTTCTTTACTCTTTCCACTGATTCCAATTCAATTTTGAGAGAAAGAATGGTGTATCCATTCAGGGTTTACCTTTGAATTTGTTGGTTCCTCTTTTTAACTTTCAGGAAAACATTCACAGTGTCCAATCTCCCTAAAGCCCTTGGGGTCAGGCCTTGCTAGTGGGTTGTGGAGCTAGATTCCCTTCGAGGTCGGTCAGCCCAAATTTTTCCATGGACGTAGCGCCACACATTGACCAAGAATTCCATGAACCACAGCCTAAGAAAAAAAAAACTTAAAAAAAAAATTTCAGGAAAACATGACTTCTCATTCTTGCAAGTTAGAGTTTCTTGTCTTTTCTCTTCTTTGGATACTTTAAAATATGATTTCATAAATCCCTATTTTTTCTCCTTTATTCTTATCTCATATGTTGAGAGAGTTCCATGAAGCATATCACAATCATCTTGCCCATTTCTGACAGTTCTTCAAGGACCAATACTTTGGGATTGAATCTTGACGTGAGAGGTATTAAAACCTTTTGAACAATAGAACTATCCATGACTTCTTCTCTAAGATCAGTAATGGAGTTGACGATATTTTCTACTTGAATAAAATATGAAGTGATATCCTCATCTTCTTCCATATTCAATGTCTTGAATTATCGCCTGAGAGCTTGTAAGACTTCTTTAAGTTTCACATCTCCTTCATAATAAGTTTAGAGCTTCTTCCATAACTTATGGGATGATTTACACTACATTGTTTCGACAAATTAAGAATTATCTAAGCCATTTGGAATAACCTGCTTATGTTGTGTATTGGATGTATAAAGTTCCTTATCAGCTTCATCTTTTGGAATCTAATTTTGGAATTTATAGTCAATCTCCATAATTTTCCAAACATCTACTCCCAAGGAGATGAGATAGGTCCCCATCCTTATCTTCCAAAAGGCATAGTTGGATGCATCAAACATTGGCATCTTGCCTATTGTTCTTATCGTAGCCATCTTCCCTTGAATTTAACCATTTAGTAGTTCACTATTCCTAAAGGAAACCTCCTTTGATAGGACTTGTTGGACCAAAGATCACATTGAGAGGGGGGTAAATCAATGTGACCATAATTTAACCATTTAAAACTTTTTTTTAGTAAACAATTATAACCATTAATACATATTCAGCATATCAATAAGTATATCAATGCATCAATATGTCATTAAAACATCAAAGGGCCATCACATCAACACAAAGAGAGATAACCTTTTACATGGAGAGCCATATAGGAGAAAACCATATTTTTTCTTTTTATTATGCTTTAATTCATTAAAAATATGTGTGGGCTTTAATCTGTTGGAGACACTAACACCTAAGTATGAAAGTTGCTACTTGCGGTAGGCTAGAACCTGATAGAGGTACCAACCTTGAAAATATGCAAATAACTGCTCATTGTAGGCTACAACTTGATTCAGGAATTACTATTGACATTGAGCAAGCTTCAAGTTGATCTATGCTCCAACCTAATTGAGGCTCCAAGCTCGATAATAAGCAAGCTCCGACCTACTCTAGACTCCAACTTGATTGAGGTGCCAACTTTGGTGATGAGAAAGCTCAAGCCTACCCTAGGCTCCAACTTGATTGAGGCTCCCACCCTAGTCGATGCAGCCACCTCCTTCTTCAACTCCTTGTGGATCTCTTTTCAAACTAGATCCAAATGCTCTTGAAACAAAATGAATCTTCAAAGTGAGTACTCTATTGTAGTCATAGTGTTTTCCATGCCCTGTTATGGCTTTCCACAATTATACCTCAACCATTTCATCAATCTGGTCATATATGACACATCTCGTAACCTATTCTACCATACACTCAAAACCACTGCAACATGTTCATAACCCTCAAAACATACAATAGATATTTTCATCATCAACAATAATTCAATAAGACTTTTCAAGCCTTTAGGATTGTGTTGATACTCATCATCAACTTTCAAAACTTCCATAATCCATTATGGGTCTCTTTCCATTCTCAACTCCATTTAAACAAGTGTTATGTCCTAATCATAAGGTTAAAGATTGAAAAAAGATTGAAAAAGGCCAAATCTATGCCTTGAGTTCTCAAAGTGAAATCCCTCTTCATTTAAAGAATGTTACAACCCACTAATTTCTCTCATAAAATGTTGAAAAATGGCCCAAACACCATGTTTTATGCCTTGAGTTCTCAAAGTGAAATCCCTCTTCATTTAAAGAATGTTACAACCCACTAATTTCTCTCATAAAATGTTGAAAAATGGCCCAAACACCATGTTTCATTTGATCGAGGCTTTTCCCATTTAAAAAAAATTGTCCATCATTTGTTTCCATAAAGGTGTTGAAGTGTATCTCTTTTTCACACATGTTAAGAGATGGCTTCCATAAAGGTGTTGAAGTGTATCTCTTTTTCACACATGTTAAGAGATGGCTCCTTTTGCAAGTACGAAGTATGGCTCTTTTTCCATCGTCGAAGACTAATTACAATCGAATACTTTTTTACGTAACGCACTTTACCTAGCATGCCTCCATTTCCACAATCAAAATCTTACAATCGGAAGAATGTTTACGTAATGCGCTATACTTACTCGTTATCAATGTGGGATAAATTTACAAGCGGAGCATTTGGCTCCTTTTCCATCATCGAAAATTATTTATTTTCGAAACTTTTTTTTTATGTAATGCGGTCTACTTACTCGTCATCAATGTGGGGTAAATTTTACAATCGGAACATTTGGCTCCTTTTCCATCATCGAAGGCTATTTACAATCGGAACATTTTTTACGCAATGCGCTCTACCTAGCATGGCCATCGAAGACCACCTTTTCCATCACCGAAAACTAGACTATTTACAATGGGAACATTTTTTACGTAAGGCGCTCCACCTAGTATGGCCCCTTTTCCATCATCGAAGACTATTTATAATCGGAACATTTTGATACTTTTGGATTGTATCATCAATTTTGATACTTTGGATTGTATTACAAAGATGATTAAAAGAAAGAAAAAGAAAAATGAGTGAATGTAAATTATTGAAAAAAAGCATTGGAAATGGATAGATAAACAAATATATTTACAAACACCATATTTACTCATTTATTCATGAGGTTCAAACAAAGTGAAGATTAAGAGATTGAAGTCATTTTGTAAAGACATTTTGTAAACTAAACAAACGAATACAACTGCTTAATACGAATGAGCCAATTTCTATCTAATAGCAATTTGGACAATTCATTTGCTAGCAGATGTATGAAAGGTAGCAAATTAAGTCATATAAAGGATTCCCACTTGAAACCTAGTAGGATTGAGCCAATTTCTATCTAATAACGATTAAGAAAATTCATTTGCAAGAAGATCTATAAAAGGTAGTAGATTATGTGATATAAAGGATTCCCACTTGCAATATACCTACATGTTACTAGAGTAGTGAGTGGCTAGAATATTGAGTGTGGGCGTTCGCTGGTGTTATGAGGTTTCGCTTTTATTTTTTATTTCCTTTATTTCTTGCATTTGATCATTGTGAGCGCTTCTTCCTAGGAGAATTGAAGGGTGCAAATGAAAAGGTCTATAGGTTAAGGGTCATTGTAGGTGTCATCCTTATTTTGTGTTCAATTTCCACTCTTCACTATTAGTAGGTACTCAAGATGCGATGGTTTTGCACGAGTCTGTAATTTTGTTTTGTACATAAATGTTTTATTTTACTTTTCTTTAAGTTTAACTTTTATATTTTAGTTTTATGGGCCTAATTCTTCTCAACTTTATTTAATTTTTAGTTCTTTTAATCTCAATTGTCCTTTCTTTTAATTTTGATTTTTTTAGTTCGTTTAACTTTTAACTTGTTGCTACTTGTTTTGTTTATGATTAAATAAAAATCAAATAAATACTAAAACAAAAAAATATAATACAAAAACAAAAAAACAATCATTAACACTCACTTGTGACTCATTACTTTGATGTATTAAGAAATAGGTTATTCACATATAAATTCAATATCGCATTTAGCCATAATAGATATTATTGTTTGATTGTTGTTTCATCAAATATTCATTTGACAAAACTTATGAGTATGTACTTAATTTCACATTTAGTTCACTTAATAATGTTTTTTAGTCTCATTCAACACACATATACAACAATTTAAGTACAGAATTAGAGAGCTAATTTTGCATGTTAGGTACATGGTTCAATAGTAAATTCATTAATCATATAGGATGGAGGTTATTGTTTCAAACCCTAATAAGTTATTTTGTTTAAATAAATTTATCGTAGCAAAGAGGTTAAGTAATTGCTCTTTCACAATACTAGGTCATTGTACGAGATTTTCATTTGATAAAACAACAATTAAAGCAACATTAAGTGTATAACATGCCTTCATTCATTCACATATGTGTTTAGCATTTAACATTATAGGAGGAATATTATTTAATTAATTGTTCATGCATAATATTTGTTGCCAATCTCCTTTGTTCATTTTTATAGGCTTCATGTAGCTTATGCTCTACAGGACTTAAGACATTTCATCCTAAGCTTTGACTTTATCATTTCCTTTTCCTTGTTTGTATTACAACTTAAGCCCTACAGTTCTCTAAGGCCCAAGCCCTGAGAACTGACTTGCTTGGTTTTTGGTATATAACTTTGCATTTAAGGTTAGGGTTAGCTTAGTGAGTAGTTCATTTATTTCACAAATGAGATAGTCGCTCCCAGATTCTTCCTCGCAAGTGATGACTCTCTTCTTAATGGAAATATACTTGGGTTGTATCAGTCTTAGAGTTGACCTCACCTTGATCGAGTGGCTTACAACAATAAGATGATTTCTCTTATTACGTCCAACAAAAAAACGAGACTCTTTATAGTGTTGGTGTCTAGAGCATTCGACTATAAAACATCAACAAATTGTGCATCTCGAAGCCCGAATCACCATGATTCTTCGAGAATCCAATTCAAACCAATAATAAGCTCAAAATATCTAAATAACTATTTGAAACCATATACTAAATTAAAAATTATAGAAAGGGCCTTTTGCTGGTGTGTTAGAGATAATATCCATTTTGTAGTGCCAACATAACAAAATGAAACTGTTGCGAGAAAAAATTAATCAATAAAAATTAATTTCAACCTCATATCCCAGTGGACTGAATGAGCAACCTATGATATACAAACCAACCTCATACCAACTATGTCATACGATGATGCTTACCAATACGTCGTGATAAATTGTTTTTTTTATGGTAGTATTGGCTTTAAAACCAAAGAGCTTGGGGATTTGACCTTGAGCAACTCCATATATGAGATAGCTTGATCTGGCATGTAACATATGTAATGTGTCTATCACCAGTATGTCAAATTAGTTTGATGTTTCATTCATAACATGCCTATACTTACATTGATTTGTCATGTGAATTGTGGACCACTCCATGTAACCACTTTATCCATTAATCAACTTGATCTAGCATATCTAGCATGGCGAGGAGTGCTCCAATGGGTTTGTGCTTCATTCTATACTCATAAATTCCATATGAAAGTAGATCTGACTCAGCCACATTTGCAATACAAATGAAATAAAAAAATTGACATCATATCCAATTATGTTAGGGTTCTGTGAATAGGTGTATTATAGTAACAAAATTGTAACCATGAAATGAACTAATGAAGAATCTCAAATCATGGTTTCTCACCTTTGGAAAGAGATAAATCTTCAACAGTGATCAGCCTTCGCTGGTAGACATAAGCCTTCAAAAAAGAGAGATATATTTAATAGTGCTTGACATCCACTCGTAACCATAGACCTTCAAACTAGAACAATATTACACATTTCACATTGATGTCTTTCATAGCCAATGACTGAGCATATATACAGTTGATTAGTTACCCTTGGGCTCAATAGGGATGCCATCAATCATTCCTAACCAGTGCAACATATTTGGAGATTGGCCATTCAAATGACTAACTGACCATGTCTGTATCACTAGTGGAATTTGTTGGAAATTAGGAAATTTGGTCCTTGTTGACACCTAATCATTGGGATTGGGTGAATATGTAAAATAACATAAATAGAAAATAAGGAGAGTTTGAATATGAAGAGGCACTAAGATATGAAGCGTAAGAGTCTCTCTCTCCATGTATATATCTATTATCAGCCTTAATGAAAAATCACAATTCATTTTGAGGAGTTACTTCCTTGCCTGACATGGTATGAGAGCCAGCTTCATTTTTTCCTTCCCTCTCTTCCCTTGTAACTCCCTCCTTCCTATATCTTGCTTAATTTGTAGAACTAAAAGCTATGCCATTACTCAATTCTCTAAAGGTTTCTGGAGGATCATGTCTCCTCGAGGTTTTGTGGTGCATTAAAGTCATGACTGTGTTGTGGTGTGGTGAGTGCATATTCAAATTTTCATATTAATTAATATTGTGGTGTTGTATTATGTCATACGTTCTGGTATTACTCAGTTGAACACAGACCTCTACTCCCAAACAACACTCTCCCCATTATGTTCCAAACTTCTCGGCAGTCATACTATTGCCATTGAGATATGAACATTGTATTGTCTCCCCCATCCTGCCTCCTACCTAATGTTGGCCACTATATAATGCCTGTCCACTATATAACATTGTCCATATAACATTTTTGTATAACATCGATTTTTCACATTGCATTTTTTTCGCTCCCAATCCCACTCCATACCACCCACGATGAATAATACACTACCATACCACACTTTGAATGCTTCTCTTGATGTTGGGGCCTGAGTGTTAGAGTGATATTATCATATTGTGTGTATATACTGTGTTTTTTGGTACCACACTTCCCATACCACCATGCCTCCATAGAATATTACGCAACTCCTAGTTTCATATATACCAGTACATATATAATGAGGCCGACTATGGGTTCCTGAACGTTGTTGGTTTCCAATCCACTACATACCACAGAGTCCTCCAACCATTGCTACCCATACCTCTGCTTCAATCTCATACCAATCTCCTGCCACTCCTATTCTTTTTTACATTTCATTGGTTAACAACCATTTTTATATAACGTATGGTTTTTTATATAACATATGACCATTGAATAATATAACTCTACCCCATACCACAGTCCTCCCTCTGTCACACTACCAGCATATCATTGTGGGACCTTCATACCACAATCCTCCCTCTATCATGTTGCCTCCATATCACTGTGGGGCTCAAACCCACCTCCCTCTCTCCCCAATATAACCCTCCCTCCACATAAACCTCCCTGATATACTCCCTCTCTCATATAACATATCTACTCTATATATATCATAATTGTCAATTTTTTATAAAATCACCATGAGAAGTGAATTTCTTGCATGCTCGAGTACAATTGTTTTACACTTTATACACATTTAGAATGCCTTCATTGACAAACATAGTTGGAGTAGTTCTCTCAAGAAAAGAGAACTATCTTGAATGGTCAAGGAAGAGAAAGCACATTTTGAAAGAGTTGTGGAAATGCATTTATGTAGGAGAGGGATATCATGAACCCATGGAGACTAGCTTAGATAAGGAGATTTCCATTTAGGAAAATAAGAACAACAAGTCCTATCCCTTGATTGCAGCATCTGTTAATGAAGAGGGGTGTCACCATATTTCACCATTTTGAAATTCTTTTGAAGCCTTACAGAAGTTGAAGGAACTCTATGACTCACACTCTGAACTTTAAGTTGTCCAATTGATGATTAAATTATTTAGTCTTGAATTGAAAAATGTTGATCCTCTTTCTTTAGCATAAAATGTCAGATGTATTATGCATGATATCAAAACCACTGGTGTTCAAATAGAAATTCCTCTCATATCTTATGTCGAGGCACTATATCCCACTTATTCATATTACCTTGTTTCATTGAAAGCAAGTGGAAACATCAAGGAGTTTACCTTTGACTCCCTTCAAAAGAAGTTTGTTCAACGAGAGAAGAATTTAGGGAAGAAGACAAATCCTCGGACTTCTGAAGAAGTTATGTGTCTTTCACATAAATATAAGAATCATGCACAAGATTCTTGCAGAAGAAGAGGTGGCCAAAGAGGTAGAGGAAGAAGGAATATTAGAGGCAGGGCAGGTAGGTATTCCCAAGGCGAACATTTTAATCTTCATTACATACGTTGCAATAGAGATGGCCATGATGCATCCACAAGTAATTTTCCTTGGTACAGAATTGAGAAGGAAAAGAAATGAAGCCAAAGGTAAAAGAAATGGCAAAGGGAAAGGTAAAGCACCTGAATCCACTCACTATGTTGTGGCACATTGTAATGTTGGAGTAACTGATGACTTGTTTAAAGCTTCACTTTCTTCTTCAAAAAATGATTGGTTGCTTGATTCAACACCAACTTTCCACAAGACCTTTAGAATATATTTTTTTGAATAATTTATTGGCAATGTTGTTGGAGTAGTATACTTTGTAGACAAATCAAAAATAAAGCCATCAAGGCTTGGCAAAATTAGGCTCAAACTACTTGGTCTTCCAAACATTCTTTTTCATGATGTTTTATATCTCTCAAAGCTGAGAAGAAACTTATTTCCTTTAGTCTTAATCTACCAACAAGGACCTCAATTCTTATGTTTGATGGAAAGGTTGAGGTTAGAACAACATCAAATTACTCACTTGTCATGACATGGATAGAAGAAGAAAGACTTCTGAAGCTGCAAGGTACCTCTACTCGTGCACAATTTCTCATACAATTTTCATTATGATGGAGGTACATTTCCATCTAGCCTTTTATGCCATGCTATATTCGTACACTTGAATTATGACAACTTCTTGATGTTGAACAAAAGTGGTTTTACTGGTTTGCCTAAAATTCCTAGGAAAATTAAGAGATATGATACTTATATTCTAGGAAAGCATTGCAAACACTCATTTCATGATTCACATTCCAAAGAACATAGAAAGCTTGAACTTATTCATTTAGACTTATGTGGCCCAATGCATATTTCTTTCGCAGATGGAAATAAATATATGATGACATTTATTGATGACTACACTAGAATGTGTAGGGTTTATTTATTGAAGAACAAATGTGATGTGTTCAAATAATCAAGAACTTTCATGCATGGATTTAAAATGATCCACATCTAATATTGCCTCTATTCACACCAATAATGGAGAATAATACACTTCAAATTGCATTTGAAAGCAATCTTCATCATCGTGGGATCAAACATCAAACAATCATGCCTTATAATCCCCAAAAGAATGAAGTAGTTGAAAGAATGAACAGGACAATCATAAATATGATACGTTCCATGATTTTTTTCAAGAATGTAAAATTGATGTTTTGGGATGATGTAGTTCTATGTGTTGTGTATATAAAGAATAGGTGTGCATCTAATGTTATTTGAAATATGACTCCTTATGAAATGTGGTATGGTCACAGGGCCTTTAGTAAAGCATCTCAAGGTCTTTGGTCCCACGTGTTATTCCTTAATAGCAAAGGAACAAGTAAACAAACTTGGTGCAAGGAGTCATAAGTTTATCTTCTTGGGGTATTCAAATGCCTCCAAATAATAATATCTTTATGATGAAGTTATTAAGAAGTTTGTAGTGTCTAGAGATATGATCTTTCTTGAATCTGTTAGAGTTAGTCTTGTCAGTCCTCCGTTAGAGATCAAAACTATTTCCGCATTTCATTTTTAGGTGTCTCGCTCCATCCACTCAGATCCATTCCACTAGGGGCATGCCATAATCTAATGGAAAGGTCTTTTCAGTCATTTCCCCTCATGTCTGGCACATGCTAGCTTAGGTCTTTCATCAATGTTCACTAAAGTCCATGACAGTCAATGTTTGATCTTTTAATGGACAAGAGTCATTTTCAGTCATTAGGTCTAGGGATCAAATAAATTGGTCTGCAAACATGTCCAATAAAGCCATGTAGGCCAGAGGTAGACCCTTACAAAGTTGTGATTTAAAGATTTTCATCATCATGTTGACAGATTACGACTGTTCTTCAAAACTCTATTTTGAAGAAAAGTCAAACAGTGTGTCAGTTGTGATAATTTTCAAAAACGTTTCCGGTTGATCTCTTCAGGCGCAGTCATGGTTTCGTTGGCCAAATGCCATGTCAACAACCCCTGCAAAAAAGTGCCAAAAATTTCATCATTTTAGCTAAAACTTCAAAGGGAAAAGTGAAATATAGAGTTGCATTAAATCAGGAAAAAGTACCGAAACAAAACATTAGCAAAGTGGGTTTTGAAGAAACAAAAATCAAACCCATGACTCCAAATGCATTTATATAGAGTTTCCACAAGGAACAATGTCATTTTGCACACCAAGGATAGAGAGAAATCATTTCAAGGTGATTGAGAGAGCAAGCTTGCGTTTTGAGTCAGGTTGGAGGTGTTTTCACAAGGCACGGCGCACAGACCGAGAGGCGCGACGCACAGAGGGAGCGCAGCACACTGGGTGCTACCACGCAGTGTTAAATTAACATGGGTGCAACACACACAAAGGATGTGGTGCACAGGCAGAGGGTCGTGGCGCACACCCACAAAGGCCTGGTTTTGTTCCAAATTTGCAACAAATTGCTTTGAATCCCTTCCAATTGACAGGTAGGGTCAACATCTCGGTTGCTCATATGTTTTTGTGAACATGATGGTGGTTTATGGCCGTGTATATTCACAATAAAAATGCCTAAACCCTACCACTTGAAATCATCAAAGCCATTGCTCTTAGGGTTGCAAATTTTTTGTGTTGATACCAAGGTTCCTCCTCCCTTTCACCTTTCATTTTTCCCCTTCTTTCCATTGTTCCCTTCCCCCCTATTCCATTTTTCCCATCTTTCCTTACCCTAAAACATTACTAAACCCCTATTCCCTATCCCCTCCACTCATTTGTCAATGTAAAACCCCAAAACCCTACCTTATAAAATCCCCAAACCCTCCTACATGTCCCTAAACAAAATTTCCCCCAATAAACCCTAATCCCATCATATTATTCCCCTTCCTAACACTCCTTGTTTGCATTGTTCACCTTGGTGGCAGAGTTCATAATAACACATAGTTTCATACATCATCAAAGGGAAGTCCAAGCACAGTCCATATACAACAGTCATGGCATCTGAGCATTCATCGGACTATGAAATTGAAATCCAAGGTGATTCATCTTCGGAAGAACAGGCTCCCCAGAGACATAATCAAAGTGGAAAACATGTTAGGGATGAGCCAACCACCCTCACAGAATTGCAGGCCTGCTCTCTTGCTATGTCATGTTTCCAAGATCTTTCATGTTTGGAGTTTTTTCAAAAGGTGGCTAGTGTTCGAGTTCATCATGAGTTGGCCAGTTTTTTTGTGCTTCACTTACATGGAGATCACTCTATCTTGGTCAATGTCACCTTCACATTGACACCTGAAACTGTCTAATTAGCAACCAATATACCGAACGTTGGAGAACCATGGCACAAGAAGCAGAAGGTTGATCGGCCGCATTATGAGCCATACATTAAGGCCAGTTTCTTGAGGCAGCTCAAAAGAGTCTTTCCATTCCGATATTTGAAAGATGAGTATGCTCCACTCATGAAGTTGATCATGAAATATTTCAGCTATGAGGGGAGGTTCTCTCGTTTATTTGCCTATCACATCAAGTTAGTCATGCACTTTACGAGGGTACGGATGATGAACATCCCATATTTCATTTACAGGAACATAGAGAGGATGAACACCTTCGTGCAGCACAAAACCCCTCAGCAACAACTTAACAATGTTTATCACTTTGCTCTTATTACGATTTTGGTGGTTCATCAGCTGGGATTGTAGGGCATTACTTGGGATGATTTCATCTCCCGTGACCTCTTCAGCACTTCATAGGTATTATCGGAGGTTGAACATGAGATAGGTGGTCCTTCTCATCAGTATGAGTGCCATGAGACCACTACTATTCCAGTATTCATCACCTATCAAAGAGGTAGTAGACATTTGTTTGCAGCTGCAAAGCGAGTGTTATCTCCACCCGGGGTGGAAGGGGCCTCGCTTCTGACATCGGCAACATAGGTACAAGACAAGGGAAAGAGGCCCATGCATGACTAGGGGCCATCAGGTGAAAAAGAGGTCGACTTCATCCTCATTCATGATGATGATACAAATGTGGATAGTGCTAAACTTAGGAGGACCATCTACGAGCAGCAAACGGAGATCCAAGCCTTGTCTCTCAATTTGGAGAGGGCTAAGTGGATGATCAGGTATTTGGAGCAAGGGAAAAAATAGCTCGAAGACTAGCATGAGATCATGGAGCTGCAAAACATCTGTGAGAATCGCCAAGCTGCCCAACATAGGAGGATTGAGCTCACCCCATTAAAGAAAGAGATTAACAATGACCGAGAGTCTTGGCTCGAGCGGATCAACATCCACCTTGAGAGACTACTAGAGAAGGCCAACAAGGACAAAACCATATTGAGTTGGATGGTTTATCACTACAGAGCATGGAGCATGAGTTCAAAAGATAGGATAAGGAGTTTGAAGGCGAAATTGAGGAAAGCGACAAAAAGGCAAAAGAGGAAAAAAGAGCAAGATCGGCTCCGAATCTTGGCTGAAGCCTTTGTGGCCTAGCATAGCACTTCATAGAGGATCTCCAACCCAAATTTTAAAACATTTGGGGCAATTTTGGTCATTTGACAAATTTTTGTGCACAAAACATGGTTTTTCTCCATGTGCGCTGTGCCACTGGCGCAACGCTTATGATTGGGAGCTCCAAATCATAAAAGGTTTGCATTTTTGGATTCAGCATGAAAAATAATGACCGTTGGTGTATGTCCAAGAAGTTTGGGCAAGTTTTGAGTCCCCAGGAGGTCAAAAACACTCAAAAAATGACCTCTCTACCCCTATTTTGACACACAAGAAGTAGTCTTAGGAGATTGAATTTTTGGAGGGAAAATGAGCACTAAATTTAGAAATTCCACTTGAGTTGGAAAGTAGAAAGGTATGGCTTTCTAACAAGCACACTTGGGCACAATTTGTACTTTAGTGAGTACCTCAAAATTGCCTCCAAAGTGGCGCGGCACATATAGTTTTAGGTGCAGCCCACCAAGACCCAAAGGCCAAAATCACTTCCTCTCCGCGACATTTCGATTTGTGACTTTCTCCAAGTGGGCCCGCTCATTTGCACTACATTTTTCTTGGCACCGAAGGCAAAGTTTAAAAAGTATTTTCACAAAAGGTTGGCTTCTATCTAAGTGGCAAAGTAAGGCGAGCAGTCACCCAAGCAATTTGTCATTTTTGTAACGCTACAGTTGTCTCTAATGGTTGGCTTTCCATTTCCAGTTTGTAAAGATTTGAAAAACTCCCCAAATTTGGGTCGTTCCATTTCCCAATGGTGAAGTCTATTTATTGTTTGTAAAACCATTTGCAAAGGGTTGGTTGTAACTTTTGGGAGACTGTGGGAGAGAAACTCAGTTCTTCGTTGTATATTTTGACAAAGAATTAATGAAAGGAAACGGCTCTGGTTCATGAGATTCATGTGGTGTGAGTGTAGCAAATGTGTTCTCTTTATGTTTCATATGTATTTCGTTATGTTTCACAGTTCATTCATATTCATTTCCAGTGAAATTTTCTAAGTAAGATAAGGTAGAATTCATGTTTATTGCTCTGCCTGTGGGAAAGTTTCACGTTATGTGTTCTTTTTCTATTGAAAAGGATTCATGTGTTTATGCCCTTTTCACCCTCCTAAACAATCTTTCCATTCCGAATTATTTCAAATTTAATTTCTAGACTTTCCGCCTGTCTTGCCTCACGAAGTAATCTGTGCATTTGTGTTAAATTCTCTGCTCATGCTGTTCGTTGGTCCCATACATCCCAAAAACTCAGTCATTTATCAAAAACCACCTCTTGTTTCCATATTTATATACCTAGCCTAAAATCAATATTCACTGAAAGTCACCTTAGACCATATCGTTTATTTATTCACTGAGCATGGCACGGAGAGAGCCCTGTCCTGTTCTGGTAGGGCTAGCTACCAAACTGAGCGTGGTCTGTGGTTACCCTAAATTTTGCCTTCCTTTAGCCTAAGGCAGATTTAGGTGCTAATAGAATCTTCCAAGGATGACAATGTTGTTGAGTGACAGATTGACCACTTGGGTAGTGTTAGCGTTTGAGATTTCACCTAGGCTGAGATAGACCAACCTCAAGGCTACATCAAACCATTTAGCCTCGTAGCTAGCCCTACGAGGCAGGAGAAGGCTCTCTCCGGTCAAACACGGTGGATTTTTCAATAGGATGAGTTGACCAATTAGAAACACTGATATTAGGCTAATAAACTGATAAGGAAGGTTGATTTAAAGTTTTTGGGGTTTTTGGTGGCAATTGGAGGGAGTCCAATTTAGGGTGCGGGGATTGAGCTCAGGTTTTGCAGGTGGGTCTTTGGGGCGAGGTAGGAGTTTGTGTTGATGCCTTTAGCTGAGATGGATGATCAAGGAGAAAAGAAGAGAGGCTAAAGAGGGAAAACAATGACTTTGAATCCTCTCTAGACAGTGGAAAACATAAATATTAAAC